>APFE031183529.1:33908-46059 GCA_000404065.3 Pinus taeda
GTGCAAACGTAATCTATGCACAAATGAGAATTCTAATTATGCAAGTGTGATCTATGCAAGAGAATTCTCAAACAAAATATGATTCTAATGTAATCTAAGAACCAATGAAGTGAAAATCAAGAAAATTGGGTGAGATTTCCAAAGATGAAAAAATAAAAATACTCAAAGGCGATTAACACTCATACCCAATTTAGCCCCCCCAATTTTGTGAAGAGACTGAGACAAAACTTCAAGTAATGATCAAAGGAAATCAAATTAAGAATTTCTCAAAAGAGAGACTCAAAACCAGTCAAACAAGACTCCCATATACTCAAGCAGTTGAAAAAGACGTGGCAAGATACAAACCAAGCAGTGAAAGCGAAGAGGAAGGTTTTGCAAAACGAAAAACAAGCAATAAGCGAACCCTTGCGGAACAAGATTTCGCAAGCAAGTCCCTCACCGTTCAAACAACAGAAATCAAGTCATAAACCAGGTGGAAAGAGCAGGGGACAGTCAAACAAACAGGTTCAGGAGGTAAATTTGGACAAAAATCAATTCTACAGGATCAGCACAGGTGACCCTCAGCAAAAAAGCGTTGACCAGACAACACGCGTAGCAACTTTGCGTTGTCAGCGCGGAAGGACATGGATTAAGGGCGCTGGCTCGAAACCAAGGTCAGCGTGACTGTTAAATGTACAAGCAGGATGACAGGGAAAGAAAAGAAACAGATGTGCGATGTCAGCGCGTCTGTTCTGAAATAAACCACGCTGAGGCTAAAAAACAAGCAAAATTGAACCAAAAACTCCGAAACTAAGGCAACAGCCTTTTACAACAATTAAAGCAGTTCCCAGGATGAACCAGCAAACTAATCCCCAATCTTTGACAAGAGAGTAATAATCAAATTCAAAAACAAGGATGAACAACAAAGAGACAAGCAACGCTCCCCAGCGGAGTCGCCAAATTGTTGGAGAGGTAAATCCGCTCTACGGATAGAGGTGATCCCTACTAGCCCAAAAGGGGTCTAGCAACAATCAATCAATGCTACTTTGCAAGTTCCTAGTTGCAATTAACAAGTGGGTAATGAACACCTACTTGGATTCCAGTGCTATGTTTGACGAAGAGATGCCGCTCTCGCTCCTTCGCTCCAGCCGGTCACAATCCTCCACTATCCTCGTGGGCGGACACCTACACAAGCAAAGAGAAGACAAACACAAGCGTAAAATCTAGTAAAAGCAACTATACATCAGTCAGAAAGGATGTAATTCACATTAGCCATTCATAAGACAAATGAGAATGGAACCATAATAGTAGCCATCTATCTTATTATTCAGAAATAGAGAAACGTACAACCAATGTTGTGATGCTGAGTCCTTCTCTAGAGGGTCTAACCAGCATGTCTCATAAGCATTCACCCTTGAAGGTAGATCTCCCAAGACAAACAATTCTCTCTCTCACACAAGACAACAAACTCATAACCTTCCTTAAGCTCTATAGCAATCCACACACAACACACCAAATGCCTATCAAGAGCAGCACTAATGCACTATGAATTCCTCTATGTCAAAGTCTATATGTCAAAAACTAGCTGCTCATGGCAATGGTGGAGGCTTATATAGGAGAAGGAGTCTCCATGAATAGTGAAAGGATGAGCTTTCCCCCAAGAAAAGTGGGTGACCAGGTGAATAGACATGCCAGAGAAAGGATGGCGACCTTTACAAAGCTAACAGCCAAATCTGGAGTCATCTGGAAGGCTCGCTGTTAGAACAAACTCGCCTAAACAGGATCAGCACGGGTGCAAAACTGGGCTGGCGCGCTGGCATCGCATCTCAATTACAGAAGAGGTCTGGTCAGTGTGAAATTATACGGGTGGAGGGCGCGCTGTTTATGAAATTCGACCAGCGCGGAAAACACGTGTGCTTCCGCGCTGGTAGCGCACCAGTTACACTATCATCTGCTAGTCAGCGCGGTTATTTTAGGAACAGTCGCGATGATCCAATAAACTTAGGCAAAGAGGGTTTTTTGGCCATTTCAGAGAGCATGAGCATGATGGATGTGATTTAGTGACACAGTAGGGAGACTGACAAGGTGACAGTGACATTTTACTGTGTAACACATGGGTTGTACATGGGGCTGCCACATGGTTGGCACGGGCTCAATACCCGCCGGCCTCCTCATTAAAATGATTAATGTATGTTCTTATGGATAAGCGTGGGGTGGTAGGGGTGGTGGCTCACCACCTCCTTCTAATAATAATAAGCTCATTTCGAAAATTCCAAAATTTGACTGAAGGAGTCAAATTAAACAGGCCACAAATTCACCCAGAATCTGGCCGAAGTTGGCCAGATTCCATGCGTCAGAAAACTTCCAAATTGTGCCTCCATTAAGCCTGCCCAGTCAGCAAAAGTAAACCAAAACTTTGACTGGCTCGTTCTCCCTCATACAAGCTCGAATTGACGAATCATTCACACCACTACGATCAGGACAATGAGATCCATGCTCTGGTCCTGGTTTGAAAGCATTTCGATAACTTTGATTTTTGAGCTTCCATAAGCCCTCTTTGTCTTGTGTGTGTCTCTGGAGCCACTTGGATCACCTAATGAAGGAAGATTCACCCATCATTCCTGTCTACTCTCTCAGCACATCACATATCATAAGGTCCTTGTGGATGAATAATTGGACTTGAATAACTCTTGGAAACCCATGTGCAATGTGTGAAAGCTAAGATGACTCCCAAAATTAGATGACCAAGAGTGATAACCAGGCAGATCAGATTTTGAGATGTTGTATTTCTTGGTTTGTTGATTTGCAAGCTTCACTTGTTGTAATGTTGTTGCTGAAAAGGGCCATAGTTAAACTACAAGAAACCCATCTTACCAAACTCATGTTTTGAGTTGTTCATTAATGCCTTGTAAACTAATACCTTGATTTTCCCTTTGTACCTCAGATTATTTTGGTTATGTAAATTGCAATTTTTCACAATAAACAGATATGAGTATCGGACAAGGACATCAATTTATGGTGATTTATTACTTACAAGTCAGGAAAATTGTGTATAAGTTTCAAATAGATTGGGACTTTATCCATGGAAATTGGCCAATATCTTCTTTGGAAAGTTGAAAATGACTTTTTCAAATACAATACTACCATAGCCATGTCCTCAATTCTCTCAAGTTTTTACATCTACCTTGGACATCCTCAATCTGTTTTTTTCACTGTACCTCCTCTGAACTTCAACGTTCAATTTGGAGGGAAGGTTTTTTCACTCTACCCAAGGTGTTTTAATTTTTGTAAGTGGATGTAATAGTGATAAACTCATCCAACAACAAAACCTAAAATGCCTTAGGATCTAGTACCTCATCTCAATTACATAAATTGTTGCTCCATGAACTGGATCTAGTACTTCATCTTAATTACACCATGTTTCTACTTGGACTCAATATCATACTTCCTCTTAACTACATCAAGCTGGTTTATCCATTTACTTAAGTTGAAATTTATCAATCTGGTTTTTACCTGTACCACTAAACTTCATCAACATGTCTTTTCACTACACTTCATTGATTGAAATGATCCAATTTTTTTAGCTAGACCTTGTTAGCTCTCAAATCTACCTTAGGCTGAAATAATGTAAAACTCAAGGCTACATCAAACCACGCTCAGCCTCGTAGCTAGCCCTATGAGGATAGGAGAGGGCTCTCTCCGAGTCAATCTCGGAAAAAGGTAATCAATGAGGTCGAGATGACTAAATTGATAACTAATTTTAGGCTAGGTATGAAGTACAAATAGTTTGAAATTGATTTTTTGGAGTTTAGCTGAATTCAAGGGAAAGGCGATTTTGGGTGCGGGGATGAGGCATAGTTTTTGCAGAGGTCTACTTGGGGCAAGGTATGTGATTGTCTTGATGCTTTTAAAGAGAATGAATGGCTATATCTGACTGGTGAGAAGTTAAGGAGAGTAAGAAACTTTCAAGGATTCTCGATAAACAGATGAAAACATGGAAAATCAAACAAACTTAAAGGCAGAGCATAGCAAATTATGGATTCTACCTTACCACTTCATTTGTTCAATTGTTGAAGATAAGAGAATGAAAGTGATACACATAAAAAACTTACAAATACTGAAAGAAGCACACCATCAACACATAAAGCCACATGAATCCCAAATAGTGCTGCAAAACCCTGGTCTTTCTTTTGCCAAAATGCAGATAAAATATGTACAATAGAGTGTCAAACTTTTCCCAAGAGTCCAACCTCTCCAACCCCTGAAAGATGATTGATAAATTTCATCATATAGACCATCCTAGCCCCTTCCCATGCCTCTAGGGGTTGAGCTCATCATTATAGGAGCTATTTGAACTAATTCTAAACAAGGAACTAAAATCTAGGTAGTCAAACAACTTACCCCTATATGCTAGGAAACTGATTCATTCATTTAATTTTCAACTTTTAGTGAATGAATCCTCTAGAACAAGTAAAAATGTGCCAAAATTACATCATAGTTATTAAATTACATCATGAAAAGTCAAGAGTAGTATCAAGAAGCAAAATTGGTCAAAACTGGGTGAATTTCTAAGCTGAACAGTGAAACTTTGACCAAAAATCTCTATGCGCCGCGCGCTTGAGCTCTACGCATCGCGTGCCTTTCAGCCTACTTTTGGGGAACTTGTAGGAGTCCAAATTGAGTTCAGATTGGTTTGTTGGAAAGATCTGCCTGTTTACTTTCCAACCCAAGTAGAATTTTCCAATTGGGTGTCCATTTGCCCCTCCAAAAGTGAATTCTCGCAAGACTGCTTCCTGTGTGTCAAAATAGGGGCCGTGAGGTCATTTTTTGCATGTTTTTTGACCTTTTGGGGACCAATAACTCACCCAAACTTCTTGTCCAAGAACCAAAATTCATGATTCTCCATGAAAAATCCAAAACTGCAAGCCATTTTTGATTTGGACCTCCCAATCTTATGGGTTGCGCACGGCGTGCGGCGCACAGGGAGGCGCGCGACGCACAGGGCTTGAGGCGCGCGGCGCATAGAGCCTGGTGTAGTGCCTTTTTGCAGGAGATTTTTGGAGGCCTTCCCGGTGTCAAAATTAGGTACAGAATAGCTCGTTGGAAAGGTCTTTGAGTCTACTTTACAACCCAACTATAATGTTTTAATTTGGAGTTCATTTACCTTGTCAAAAAACAAATCTCCCAAGACTGGTGAAAATGTGCCAAATGAGGCTGCCTCAAGGCAGAGTGCTGTTGCAGTCAACTTTTGAATACCTTCCTCAACTCCAAATTGAGGTCATGATAGATCGTTGGAAATATATTTGTGTCTAGTTATCATTTGACTCATCAAAAAAGTCATTTTCCCAACCAAGATAGGAGAAAAATTGATTGTCCCAAGGTCACTTAAGAGGTGCATCAATTCTCCCGAGGCAACGATATTTTTGACATTTCTCTAAAACCATGACACCTGTGTAAAACGTGAAGGTGGTTTTTCTTCCTTGGCCTGTTTTGGACAAAAATATCTTTCATTTTTCGCAAATTCATCTTTTATTTCTCAGAAACATCTTTTGAGTGAAACTTATCTCGATGTGTGGAACAAGGAATTTTGTCGAAATGAAGCGAAATGAAGGGGATAAGGGGCTTATAAATTCTTGGGGAAATTTTGGGAAGTAGAGAGGGATGTTAGGAATCAGGGGAAAGTGGAATCTCAGAGATTCAGTGAGGGAAGGGGTCCAAAAGGGCAAAACACAGGCCCAACCTGTCAAAATAGGGGCAGTGAGGTTATTTTTTGCATGTTTTTTGACCTTTTGGGGACCCATAACTCACCCAAACTTCTTGTCCAAGTACCAAAATTCATGATTCTCCATGAAAAATCCAAAAATGCAAGCCATTTGTGATTTGGAACTCCTAATCTTATGGGTCGTGCGTGGCGCACAGGGAGGCGCGCGGCGCACTGGGCTTGAGGCGCGCGGCTCATAGAGCCTGGCATAGTGCCTTTTTGCAGGAGACTTTTGGAGGCCTTCCCGATGTCGAAATCAGGTGTAGGATAGCTCGTTGGAAATTTCTTTGAGTCTAATTTCTAACCCAACTATAATGTTTCATTTTGGAGTTCATTTTCCTTGTCAAAAATCACATCTCCTAAGACTGGTCAAAATGTGCCAAATGAGGCTGCCTCAAGGCAGAGTGTTGTTGCAGTCAACTTTTGAATGCCTTCCTCAACTCCAAATTGAGCTCATGATAGCTCGTTGGAAATATGTTTGTGTCTAGTTATCCTTTGACTCATCGAGAAAGTCATTTGGCCAACCAAGTTAGGAGAAAACTTGATTTTTCCAAGGTCACTTCAGAGGTGCATCAATTCTCCCGAGGCAACGACATTTTTGACATTTCTCTGAAACCATGACACCTATGTAAAACGTGGAGGGGGTTTTCTTCCTTGGCCTATTTTGGAAAAAAACCTCTCTAATTTTTCCTAAATTCATCTTTTATTTCTCATAAACATCTTTTGAGTGAAACTTATCCCGATGTGTGAAACAAGGAATTTTGTCGAAATGAAGCGAAATGAAGGGGATAAGGGGCTTATAAATTCTTGGGGAAATTTTGGGAAGTAGGAAGGGATGTTAGGAAGTAGGGAAAAGTGGAATCTCAGATATTGAGTGAGGGGAAGGGGTGAAAAAGGGAAAAACACAGGCCCAACCTGTCAAAATAGGGGCAGTGAGGTCATTTTTTGCATGTTTTTTGACCTTTTGGGGACCCATAACTCAACCAAAATTCTTGTCCAAGTACCAAAATTCATGATTCTCCATGAAAAATCGAAAACTGCAAGCCATTTGTGATTTGTACCTCCCAATCTTATGGGTCGCACGCGGTGCGCGGCACACAGGGAGGCGCGCGACGCACTGGGCTTGAGGCGCGCGGCGTATAGAGCCTGGCGTAGCACCCTTTTTCAGGAGACGTTTGGAGGTCTTCTCGATGTTGAAATCAGGTGAAAGATAGCTCGTTGAAAATTTCTTTGAGTCTACCTTCCAACCCAACTGGAAGTTTTCAATTTGGAGTTTATTTGCCTTGTCAAAAATCAAATCTCCCAAGACTGAGCAAAATGTGCCAAATGAGGCTGCCTCAAGGCAGAGTGTTGTTGCAGTCAACTTTGTAATGCCTTTATCAACTCCAAATTGAGCTCATGATATCTCATTGGAAAGAGATTTGTGTCTAGTTATCATTTGACTCATCAAAAAAGTCATTTGGCCAATCAAGCTAGGAGAAAACTGGATTTTCCCAAGGTCACTCCAGAGGTGCATCAATTCTCCCGAGGCAACGGTATTTTTGACATTTCTCTAAAACCATGACACCTGTGTAAAAAGTGAAGGAGGTTTTTCTTCCTTGGCCAGTTGTGGACAAAAAAAGCTCTCATTTTCCCCAAATGCATCTTTTATTGCTCAGAAACAGCTTTTGAGTGAAACTTATCCCAATGTGTGAAACAAGGAATTTTGTCGAAATGAAACGAAATGAAGGGGATAAGGGGCTTATAAATTCTTGGGGAAATTTTGGGAAGTAGGGAGGGATGCTAGGAAGCAGGGGAAAGTGGAATATCAGAGATTGAGTGAGGGGAAGAGGTCCAAAAGGGCAAAACACAGGCCCAACCTAGAAAATTGCCAAGTTGTAGCAAGAAACTAGGGTTTATGCAAAAATGAGGAATTTGGGGGATCTCAGTGATGGGAAGTGTTTGATAAGGTATATTAAGGATAGGGGAAGGTGTATGAACATTTCGATACAATTTTTGCTAATGATTTGACCGCCCAAGAGAAATTGCCTTCAAAACCCTAGGAGAGGGAAATGACCTTACCTAGGCGCAACTGAAGCATGAAAAAGGTGTGAAATGACCCAATGGAACCTGACATGATGATGAAAACCCTATGAATGATGATAGACTCAGCTGAATAGCGACATAGACTGACATTTGGGCAATTTTGAAAGGAGTGAAAGCAAACCCTAGACCTAATGCCTAGTGATTAAATTTTGGTTGAAGACTCACTCAAATGACAAAATTTGACCTTGACACTCTGAGACCACTTTGTAAGAGCATATTTGATCACTGGAGGAAGGTTGCAAAGACTGACACTAACATAGGGTATCAGAAGATATCACCAACTCAATTCGCCAATGGCACCGGAATCCATACAAAAGTGAAGTTCTCAATCAATTATGGAGATTAATACCGGGGCTCTTCATTTGGTGTATCTGGAAGGAAAGGAACAAGCGCATATTCGAAGATCAAACAAACCCCATAGAGATCATCTGGGGAAACTTCTTCTTGAACCTCAAAGAGACACTGGCGCTCCGCACATGGATGCTAGATGATTTTCCCACTCTAGCAAATGAGAAGGCCATTTGGGCAAATTGGAATTTGCCTTTCCAATAGGGAAATCCATCTCAACCCCCCTTAGAAAGTAGCAAAGAAAAGATGGATACCTGGAATCCCCCTCCAAAGCACACTCTCAAGCTCAACTTTGATGGAGCATCAAAGGGAAACCCCGGAAATGCTAGATATGGCAACATAGGATGGGACACTAACAATTTAGCAGAATTGGAGGGACTGTGGCAAGGACTTCTCCTTTCCAGAATCCACAACTTTCACCCCCTGGAAATTGAAGGTGACTCCCTCGTCATCATTAACATGGCCAAGCAAATCCTCAATGGCACTCATGCTAGGAAAATTTCCAAAAGTTGGAGACTTGAAGCTAGATTGGAGGCCTTAGAACAATGGCTTCACAATAATCGAGCCATCATCTTCACTCATCTTAAACAGGAAGGAAACAAGGTAGCAGACCTCCTAGCCAACCTGGGGTTGGATTCTAAACACACTCTTATCACAAGGAAGCTCGACAAAATCCAAAACCATGATCATACATAGGAATGCAAACTTTTGGTTCAAAAGGATGTTGCTCCCCCGGATGCGGGTGTCTGCGGTGCGATTTAAGATGACGGGACAGGGGCTGGGCAAGGCAAGATGCCACTTGCCCGACCAGTACAAGGATCATGGAGTGGTTATGGCAGTTGGCACACGACACAATCGTTTGAATGGTTATTCGCATTCGCAAGGCCATCGGCTCAGCTGGAACACCAGGTCTGTAGTGAAGGAGTTCAGCTTCGCACGCACCAGCATGCAGCAGAGAGCACGAGCCATCAATGTAGCAGTTATGGGAGGAGACTCCCGAGACAAGGCAAGGAATGTTAAAGCCAAAAGAGGGCCTGGGGGATGGACATTTCATTGGCTCTCTCGCTCCTCCCGCTTATCTTCGATCCCGCAAAGAATTTTAGGAAGCATGAGGGGAATTGGATCCTGGCGATGATGGTCTTGGCCTTCCCTGAGAAGTTGGTTTTACTCCCTCCCGGGTATCTTTCAGGTATTGCAAACTGGACTTGTCATTCACATATCTTGGCAACTAATTTCTTTGTATGGTCTTTGATTTCACACACGAGCAAGGATTCGGTGCACAAGAAGGAAGGGTCCAATCTTGGCAAAGGAGGCTCAACAAGTAGGCAAAGCCGCTGCCAGCAATTGGTTATTACCCTGCAGCTACAATCCCGGACCTGGGCCATCATCAATTGCAGGATGCCTCGACTGAGACCAAGAATGGGCAGCCACAAGGGGCATCTGAGAAGGGCCCCAACTGAAACGTCCTCCAGCGACTTGTGAGGGGGGCACAAGATTTCATCTCGCAGCAGAAGAGAAGATCTTGTGCCTCTAGCTCTCAGCCCGGACCTATCCCTACCTCTGGCTCCGCCATATTCACCTTTGACAGTGCTCTAAACAAGTCTAAGATCACTGCCTATTTTACAGTGGTTTTTCAGGAAGAAATTCAAGTTGAGGATTTAAGGACTCACGTAGGGAATTCAAGGGCAATCCCAGATCCCTCTTCATCATTTCAGCTGGCTGCAGAAAATGCCTCTCAACAGGAAATAAATGAACAAGTGGGCAGAGCACAGGAGGCGATGACGGTTGATTCGGGTCCCGTGGCTTAGAATGTGACTCAGACAGAGGAATTACCTGATATGGGCTGGTGTCAAATCATAGAAGAGCCCATCGATGAATAGGAAATCCACCCACACTTTTTTTTTGGTAGAAAGCCCCTCACTACTGGGCACGATTGTAAGGCGATTGTTGGCATTATGTTTCTGGTATAGTTATATGTTACAGATGTTGTACTTGATGGCAACACCCATGGCATGGCTCTCAATATGATGAGAATTAAGAAGTACGCCGGAGAAAAGTTCACGGAAGTTTATGCAGAGAAAAGTTTATAAAAGTTTATTTCATGTGGAGAAAACTTCACGGAATTTTATGCAGAGAAAAGTTTATTTCATGTGGGAAAACTTACCTTTGGTCCATGGTAGTTAGTCCTTGGAATTTGAAACTATGGTTTTTGGACCACGGCATCTCGACAGACGTGTTGATCCCTAGTATTGAGTTGATGGTATTGGTTTGTTATGGTTTTGGCTCGTGGTATTGGTCCATGATTTGAGGAAGAGCTTTCCTATATAAAGCAAAGGAGATCATTTGTCTTGTGTATTCTTTTGGGTTGAATATCTTAAGATCTGAAATATTGGGTTATTGTTTCAAAAGCTCGATCTATATGAAAGTGAAGTGGAAAGCGAATCTATGAAGGGTGATCTCTCGAGTGCTGCAGCTGTGGAAGTGCGGAGGCGCTGGAGGAGACGCCGCAGGAGGCGCCGCAGGAGGCACCAAAGGAGGTGCCGTAGGAGGCGCCGCAGGAGACGCCGCAGGAGCCACCGCAGGAGGCGCTGCAGGAGAGGCGACGTAGGAGAGGCACCGCAGGAGACGCCACAGGAGGCGCCGCAGGAGACGCCACAGAAGGTGAGGCAGGAGACGCTGCAGAAGGCACCACAGGAGACGCCACATAAGGCGCCGCAGGAGACGCCACAGAAGGACGCCACAGGAGGCGCCACAGGAGACGCCACAGGAGGCGCCACAGGAGGCGCTGCAGGAGACGCTGCAGAAGGCGCCACAGGAGACGCTGCAGAAGGCGCCACAGGAGACGCCACAGAAGGCGCCGTAGGAGACGCCACAGAAGGACGCCACAGGAGGCGCCACAGGAGACGCCACAGGAGGCACCACAGGAGGCGCCGCAGGAGACGCCGCAGGAGGCGCCGCAGGACACGCCACAGGAGGCGCCGTAGGAGACGCCACAGAAGTTTGAAAATTTATGAAAAGTGGTCCTTGAAAGAAAAGAAGGAGGGTGTTGTAGCTCCATTCCAGGAGAGACTGGAAAACGAGAGAGAGTTGTAGCTCTCTACAGGTTGCTGCCTGCGTACTGGTAAAGGACTGCACCAGCACAAGACCATTGTAAAAGGAGTTTCTAATTTGGAAGAAGATAGAGACATATTGCAGCAGGTGGTTTTCACCCACATTGGGTTTCCACCTTACATCTGGTGTTCTTTGATGTGACTGTCTGTTTTTCTTGTTCATGCTCATTGTTTTATGGTACTGATATGCAAAAAAAATTAAAAGTATAAATAAGGAAGAATTTTTAAAAGGACTAGATAATACTGATTCACCCCCCCTCTCAGTATTATTTTCAACAATTGGTATCAAAGTAGGTCCTTCTAAAGAAGCTTGATCGCTTGAAGGAAGATCATTCATCATGAGCAACTACGAGAGGGAAGCATCTATCAGGCCACAGGTTTTTGATGGGACAAACTTCAATTATTGGAACGTAAGAGTTACTGCCTATCTTCAATCTCTTGGTACAGAAGTTTGGAACATCGTAGAGACAGGCTATGCTTTTCCTTCAACTACTCCTACAGATGCAGACGAGAAGAAGAAGTATGAAACAAATGCAAAAGATGTCAGTACCCTATTAGGATGTATATCCCATTCGGAATTCATGAAGGTAATGCACTATAAATCTACAAAAGAGATATGGGACAAAATTGTCACGAGCTATGAAGGAGATGAACAGGTAAAGCGTGCCAAACTTCAAACTCTCAGGATTCAGTATGAGACTCTCAAGATGTATAATGATGAAAGTGTGGCTAACTATTTTCTTCGGGTAGATGAAATTGTTAATTGTATTAAAAATTTGGGTGAAGAAATAAAAGAGGCTATTGTGGTTGAAAAGGTTCTAAGATCATTGTCTCCCAAGTTTGAATCTAAAGTATCTGCAATAGAAGA
>APFE031183529.1:49120-105674 GCA_000404065.3 Pinus taeda
TGGCATTATGTTTCTGGTATGGTTATATGTTACAGATGTTGTACTTGATGGCAACACCCATGGCATGGCTCTCAATATGATAAGAATTAAGAAGTATGCATGAGAAAAGTTCACGGAATTTTATGCAGAGAAAAGTTTATAAAATTTTATTTCATATGGAGAAAAGTTCACGGAATTTTATGCAGAGAAAAGTTTATTCATGTGGGAAAACTTACCTTTGGTCCATGGTAGTTAGTCCTTGGAATTTGAACCTATGGTTTTTGGACCATGGCATCTCGACAGACGTGTTGATCCCTAGTATTGAGTTGATGGTATTGGTTTGTTATGGTTTGGCCCGTGGTATTGGTCCATGATGAGGAAGAGCTTACCTATATAAAGCAAAGGAGATCATTTGGCTTGTGTATGCTTTTGGGTTGAATATCTTAAGATCTAAAATATTGGGTTATTGTTTCAAAAGCTCGATCTATATGAAAGTGAAGCAGAAAGTGAATCTGTGAAGGGTGATCTCTCGAGCGCTGCAGCTGCAGAAGTGTGGAGGCGCCGCAGGAGGCACCGCAGGAGACGCCGCAGGAGGTGCCGCAGGAGACGCCTCAGGAGGCACCGCAGGAGACGCCGCAGGAGGCGCCGCAGGAGGCGTCGCAGGAGGCGCAACAGGAGATGCCATAGAAGGCGCCGCAGGAGATGCCGCAGAAGGCGCCATAGGAGACGGCACAAAAGGCGCCGCAGGAGACGCCACAGAAGGACGCCACAGGAGGCGCCACAGGAGACACCATAGGAGGCACCACAGGAGGCGCCGCAGGAGACCCCGCAGGAGGCGTCGCAGGAGACGCCATAGGAGGCGCCGCAGGAGACGCCGCAGAAGTTTGAAAATTTATGAAAAGTGGTCCTTGAAAGAAAAGAAGGAGGGTGTTGTAGCTCCCTTCCAGGAGAGACTGGAAAACGAGAGAGAGTTGTAGCTCTCTGCAGGTTGCAGCCTACGTACTGGTAAAGGACTCCACCAGTACAAGACCATTGTAAAAGGAGTTTCTAATTTGAAAGAAGATAGAGACATATTGCAGCAGGTGGTTTTCACCCACATTGGGTTTCCACCTTATATCTGGTGTTCTTTGATGTGACTGTCTGTTTTTCTTGTTCATGCTCATTATTTTATGGTACTGATATGCAAAAATAATTCAAAGTATAAATAAGGAAGAATTGTTAAAAGGACTAGATAATACTAATTCACCCCCCCCTCTCAGTATTATTTTCAACAACGACTTAGTTCTGGGATCTTTGGTATCCCTCAGTTTATTTTGAGTTTTTGAAATGTCTTATGTGTCAGAGATCCTTCCCTTGCGTGGGACACAAAATTAGACAATTTTCAAATGTGTTTGTTCTGGACAGATCTGCCTCCTATAGGAGCAGAGTGCTTGACTTCGGTCATGATGTAAATTCACTATTACCCTGTTAATATAATAGATATAGTTTTATGTAGAAAAAAAAAATTATTTATGTTATGCAGCTGGCAGTCGTTCAATAAAACAAGTAAAACAACACTCATACAAGCTAAGAAATAAAAGGAGACAGGAAAAGCAGTAAAAGACATGAAAAGAAAAATCTTGTTAGGTAAACTTGACTCTATCCGAATAGATTCAAGGTTGACCAGGTTAAACAATGATACTTTTGGGGCACATGGTATTGCGCACCCATAGTATTCTGCCCATGGTATTATATGTAATGGAGCTTATGAAAGGATGAAAGGACTTCATTGTAATGCAAGACCTGGAGGTGAGTAGTGAAGGCTCACTTGGTTGAATTGGCCAGGGTTTTGGCCAATGCTAATGAGATGTTATTAGGTTGGGTTTTTCCCCGGATTTGGGGTTTTCTCGGATAAACATTTGTATTTATGTGTTTATGGTTGTTGCTGATTATTTTTATATTTATTACTCTCAGTAATTATTTATGTTATGCAGTAAATTTCTTAATAGCTGGTATCAGAGCCAAATATTGGCTTCAAAGAGATTCTTTGATGCCAGGGGTTTATAGTGCCTGATGAGATCAATGCAGCCTTTTTAGCTATGCCGACTGTGCCGAAGATTCCTAGATGCCTCAGGAATGCTAGAGCTACAAGATCGAATGTGAAGAATGAACTTTGAGATGTCATTTAAATAGATTTGGTGAAATTAGGGTTTATAATTCGCATGCCACAAATATAGGAAAAAGCGACACTTGGTGAGGAGTTTCTAAAATCAACTTTACATGTAACTTTGGCTGCTAAAAATAGATCCCTAAAATATAGGGATGACTTTTCACTTTTTTTCTTTTTTATTTTTCAAAAAAGTTTCCCATCATGCAAGGAAGGATTGAGCAGTTCTGGAGGAAACCGGGCAACCTACCGGCACATGCGACGAACAGTCATTGAGGGAAAATCTTCTGTGTTGTTTTTGGGTTGAGTGGCCCTAACTAGATGACTAGCTTTGTGCAATTTTCCAGACCAAGGCTACTGGCCTACTCTGCACATTTTTGGAGAGAAGTGTTGGCTGGCCTTCTCTATGCAATTTCTAGAGCAAGGGTAGTTTGTCTGCTCTTCGCAATTTTTGAGTGCAGGGCAGCTACTAGGTTTCTCTGCACAATTCCTGAGTGGAAGACAAATTGCCCTTAGGATTGCGTAGTTTTGCCTGACAACCCAATGACTAGATGTGAACCAAGTGCTGGGCCAACTAGTGGTTAGTCGATAGAACAAGTAAGTGAACAAAATTTGTTAAGCGACATATAAAACCAAATAGACACAAGTACCTGGTCAGTGCAAGATATATTCTATGATTTGAGGGAGGGAGGCTCCAAAACGTAGCAAAGGCAAAATTTTGGAGGGTAGTTTTAGCCGCTACAACATAGCGGAAAAAATAGGAAGAATATCCTAAGGAACCTTAAGTTGAAGAGTCCAAGAAAGAGGAATCAAGAGTTAAGGTTGATATATATCACTACCCACACCACATATAAAAGCATCAATCACTAAGGCACAAGAGTGAGCATCAATAATATTATTATGAATGAACATGGCACCAGAATGGGAACCGAATGAAATATACATGGAGACATAACAACACCACATTGAGAAGTTATTGTAGCACATCAAGGAGAAACCAAATTCTACATCAACATGGAAACTAACCAATTGGATCCCACATTGATGTCACTAGGGCGGATAAATGCTAGTGTGTGGTATTAGATGGCTACATTGCTTATCAAATCATATTGTATAGTTTATTTCCATGTTTCAAGTATAACACATGCAAAGGGGGAAAGAATGTTGTTTATGTATGGTTGTACCTAGTGGGGTATGAAGGGAATGATAATAGATACATATATTGTAATAATGTAAATGCATTGCAATGTTCTTGGAAGATAGAAGGAGTTACTATAATGTTTCACCTACTAGAATACTTTATTTTTATAATGATATTAGGAGATAATGTGAAGTTTATAAAGTAGTGGAAAAAACATAATGATAATTGGCAAGGATTATTATATTTGTAAACGAGAAAGTGTTTCTTGAAGATTTTATCCCTTTCTTATGGAATAATATATGGTGTTTCTCTACCTCAAGGGTTTTCTCTACATTACAATTTTAATTATTTTGTGGGAATTCATATTTTTTGTTGAAGATAAGAAAATATTCTAGATTATATTTTCATATTTTTTTAGTTACATAACAATTGGTACGAGATAAATTTTATGGGCCAATAGAAAAAACATTATTTTCCCTTTTTGCAGATTTTCAAGGGTTATAAAAAGGTGATGGAATTAAAATTATGTTTTTTGAAACTTTCTAGGTAGAATTTCAAGAAACTAGCTATGCATCTAAATTACTTCAAAAAATAGCTAGGTTTAGAAGAAAATATTATTTGGAGTGATGTGAGATCCTGCCTAACCTACAACAATATTAATGGCTGGAGTGTGCAAGCAACATTAACTCATTCTCACTTTTGAAATATCTTTTCAATTCACAGTATCTCCAACAAATTTCTAATATATATATTTTTATTTTCCTCTAAATTGCAAAAATTGAGCACATACGTTCATAGATAATCATATATCTAATTCCTCTTATATCATTACTAAAATATGGATGAGTTGGAATTTTCCAAAAAGGAATCCAAGCTCCTTGTTTTTTTCCACAAAATCTTAGCTTTCTTCACATTCTTCCTCCTACAAATCTAGTCTATATTACTAAACTTAATAAAAAACTACTTCCATCTATATCCACAAAAGCAGATAAGATTTATTATTTTTTTAACCTCATTCCTATCCAAACTTTCTATTCTTTAAACGAAAACAAAGATAATTTACTAATAAAGTAAAGGAATCTAATTCCCTCCACATTTCATTTGGTTTTTTCCAATTTCAAGAGTAATATGCTCCTTCATCTTACTCCCAGGGTGTTGTAGTGGCTACAATCATCCTCCACAATTTTTCCTTAGCTTCGTTTTGTATCCTCCCTACCAACCATCCTTACCATCATGTCTTGCACTGCCTAGGTACAATGAGTTTCTTCGCTTATTAGCTTGTGTTTGCCAACTTGTTTGCCTTTCACTCGCAAGTTGACATCCCATGACTTGGTCTTCAATTGTGTCTTGTGCTCACTTGTAGAATTTCATAGAACTGGAGGGAAACTAGCCTTACTCTCTAGAATTGTGCAGAGCATCAAGGTAGACTCCGTCTCTCCAGAAATGGGCAAAGCAAGAAGACTGCCCTCCCCTTGAAAATTGCGCAGAGTAGCCCATCACTGGGATTTCTATTAGAATTTGCATAGTTCTAGCTGGTAACCTTGGCTTCAATATAGAAATTTCACAGAGCTTGAGGGGCGCCCGAGCCACTCAGCATAGAAACTGCACAAAAGTCACTCAAGGGTTTGTAGTTCGTTGCATATGCTCCCAAGTTGACCAGTTCCCTCCACGACTAAGCAATCTTGCTTTGCATGCTTGGGAATTTTTTTTCCCTGAAAAGAAAAAATAAAAATGCATCCCTTGATTTTAGGGATCTATTTTTAGCATTTGGGGTTTACATGCAAAATTTGTTTTTGAAACCTCTTGCCAAGTGTCGCTTTTTCCTAGAATTATGGCATGCGCGTCATAATCCTTGATTTTGTCAAAGCTATTTATTTGATTCTTCAAAGCTCATTCTTCACTTAGATCTTGGAGCTCTAGCATTCCTATCGCATCTAGGAACATTCGACACACTCAGCTCATATTTTTCTAGGTAAGTCCACTTTTCATGTCTTTTGTTGCTTTTTTGTCTCTTTTTGTATTTTGGTTTGTGTGGGTGTTCATTGCTTGGTTTTGTTGAATTATTGTTGTCATTTTAATTCATCTTAACTTGTAGAAGCAATTTTTCAAGTTTTCCATTTCATCTCCTTATTGTCGCATGCATGACACTATTTCTACACTAACGATTTCCGTTATGGCAACTCGCTTCACACACTTCATTGTTTTCCTCATTTACTATATCCTACACGCATTTATTGCATACATGTTCATTCCCTCATGTCTGCACCTATATTCACGCATGCATTTAGTCTTTACTCTTTTAAGTCACCCTTCAGCGGGTCTAAGCTATCTTGGCCTGGACCCAGCCTTGCCCCACTTGCACTGCGCATTTCTGGGATGGAGGGCCTTGCGTTGCTCCCATAAATTTTGTAGAGCTTGCCTCACATTGGAATCCCAAGATTTATCTATGCAATTCTGAGAGACAATGGCTCAGTTGGTCCATAGAATTGTGTAATGCAATTTTCCTGAGTTAAAGTCATGCTAACTAAAATTGCACATTGCACAGTTCTAGCACTCACCAGGATAAGATGGACTATGCTATGTGAAGTTTTAGTAGTCAGTCAGCTCACTAATAGTCGAGACTATGCTCTTCATAGTTCTAGCAGTCAGTCTCTTAGTCTCTCAGTGAAAATTGTGCAAATTTCCCAGTCAGTCACCCAGGTGTGTTGCATGTCAGTCCTTAATTTGTTTTGGTTTTCAACTGACATTGTGCTTGCGATGAGTGTTGCTCTGTCTCTACGTATCATAGTTGTTTAGCAGTCTCTCAACAATATAGGTATAATGGCTTCAAAGAGAGTAGGGTCAAAGGACACCATTGAGAGCACAACCAGAGATACGGTCAAGCAAATGTCTATGAACTTGCCCATATATGAAGATACTAAGTTGTTCATAGACAAGGAGACCAATATCAAATGGTAGGAAAACAATGACATCTTTTCAAGCACCTTTGAGGAGAATTAGGAGGACAACTGAGTCTATGTCAACATACACAAATATGTCTTGTACCGGGTTGCATGCAGGTATCCCACATTTCCATGTGCGAACATCATCCACTGGATTGTCTCATATACTAATCTAGAGACAATGGTGTTAATCAGTTTTAGTGGAACAAAACTTTCTACCTTCAGGGAAAAGGACTTTCAGGTGATGTATCACTTGCCATAGCCGATGATCACAATGGATGCACGCTTCACTAGTCCCAGCAACAGTGCAAACTCAAGAGACATCTTGAAGAGCTAGGTGAAAGAGCCATATAAGTTCAAGACAACACCCAACCAAGTTTACAAGACAAGGATATTGTGGAAGGATTATCATCTCTTGGTCATCTTCGCATGCTATTTATGTGGCCAAGAGAGAAAAAATACCTTCCCACACAGTTGGGTGATTGTGTTGGATCAGCTGGTGAACAAAGGAAGACCTTTCAAATTGGTTTGACATGTTGGATCTCCAGTTGAAGGGACAAGTAACAAAAGCTCGGAATCTACCCAATGGTCAACAAGTAAATATTTTCATGTTTGATACATACTTGAAGCAAAATATACCCATCAACAGTTCCCTAGCTTGGGTTGGGCATGAACACCTTCAAAATCCTTTATGCACACCTATTGTAGGTTGTTCTCTAAATGCGTTTTCCATGAAGCTATAATACAACTATCACACCACTTCATCACTCTGGTGCATAGGATTATCTTTGAGTAGGATCCACCTTGCATGTCACAAGCAGTGATGGAGGGATTGGTTAACATAGAATATTCGTATGCCTCACCCCTTGGCATCTTCATCCAAATGTATAGCACGTAGAAGGCTCTGCATGTTTTACCAAAGTTTTCCATGGATAAGGTAGTCATGCAAGAGTTTTCCTACCACATCTCAATAGGGTTTTTAGCAAGAATGCACAAGAAGAAGAAGTCACCTTGTACCACTCTTCCTTTGTAGATTGGGTTGTATGAGATCCAGAATCTCAAGCATGCTGAGGTCGAGACAAAGGAATTCAAGAGATTGACCTTAGACACTAGAAGTTTCAATCCATATGACCTGCATCACTTAGTATAAGGCTATTTTATGAGAGTGTATCATCCATGGATCCACGGGGCATGTCATTTTCCTGAAGAAGACCCATGGAGATACTATTATAAATTCTCAAGGCTCAATAAACTGGTCAGAATGGTTGTAGAATGGTTAGAAATGGATAAGTGTTATAAACATTTTTGGGCACTGCAACCACAATCATAAATGTCCATAAACCAAAGGCTCGTATTCCCTAGAAGTGTTTCTTCACTCCCTAAAGGAACAAGGTCAGTTTATTAAATCATCTCCCAGAAATTCTCCACAGAAAGCTGCTCAGAATTGGTCAAAACGGGACCATACAGAATGCTCAGTGCAGAGGGTGCGATGCATCTCATCTACTCAATGCAAAGGGTGCAATGCATACTGGAAAGCCCTTCTGTAGGGTGCGATGGGTGAGACATTCTGTAGGGTGCGATGGGCGAGAATGGACAAATGGCAAAGACAGTTTGCGAGGTGGAGGATCATAGAATCTTCCAAAAACTTCTCCTCTAACACTTTCCTCTCTGAATTCGCCCAGGGATGAGTAAGAGATCATCAATCTCCAAGTCGAATCAAGAACTATCAGAGAGAGGACACTAATAAAACCCAGAAGCTGACTCACCCCCCTACAATCATCTATATATGGATCCCTCATCACAGAGTTCTAGAGGCTGGAATCTTGTATCTTGTAAGGAAGTGTTGTTGGTTTCCTGGTGCAACATCATAGTGTTGGGTGATCTAAGCTTTACATGAGTTGAAGAAGGGCTTTCTTGCTGGAGGATGATGCTCGGGCAGAACAATTGGTTGTAATCCTCTTTTTTATTCTTCATATTAATAAATCTATTCAAGTTTTCCTCCACATTCTTGTATGTTTAATAATATATGCATTTGTGTGGTCAATACATATCTAGTCATGTATTGCTTATGATTGTAGATATCTATTCTTCTATAGTATTTTGCTGCTTTTGATTTCACAGGTGCTCTTTGAAGCTGGGTAGATGAAGAAGAAGCGGAAAAAATCTATCAGAATGGAGAGGAACCAAGCAAGGAATCAAGTGCAAGGCTAAGGTTGGTGTCCTCTGTTCCCCTCTTATCTACTTCTCATAAAGGAAAGTGAAAATAGTTTTAGTTTGATTGTTTCTAAGATAACTATCGGTCTTAGTGGTACTAGCAGCTCCGAGTGGATACTATATTTCCTGATAACAAAATAGCGACTCAGATGGGGAGCGAATAGATTGTTTGCTAGTCTATATTTGTTTGTTTTATAAAATTACAGACGGAGCCTGAAGTCAAGCCAGCTAGCCTTCGAACTGCATTTGCTATGCAAGTGCAAAGTAGATCAATGTTGCCTCAGTCTATCTCCAGGTTTTATTTATAAATTGAACAATCGATCTGCAAGCACTTTAATTGCCCTAGTGGTGGCTCTAGTAACCTCATTAGATCAACCCCTATGATTTATATTTACTGAACATCACTTGCTCGGCCTAAATCCTTGAACTAAGCTACAAACTGTGACCAAAGACCAAGTAAAAGTCTCGCACTTGTACCATCTCACCCTCTCTTCAAAGAAGTTTGTATGCATCACACCTCCCGTGTGCAGTAGGTGAGATGCATACTGGATTCCCTGTGTAATAGGTGCGATGGTCAAAGAAGGTTAATTTTTCCTTCAGACTTTGGTTTTTCTTCACTCTCTTCAACTCTATTCAGGAGTTTTGTTGTCTGTGATCAGTATATCTCTGTGGAAACCCCCTTCCTTTCCATTATTCCACCTCCATTGTGCAAAGAACTATAAATGTTTTTATGTATTGTGCGCCATTTTCAATTCTCTTTTACAAAGAAGTAGCGTAATCAGAGTATCGTTTCTTGATTTGGAAGTGTCGCAAGTGTCGTTTTCAGTCATAGAAGAGAATCCCATTGTTCTTGATGGTCGATTATACTGTTACTCTTGTATGTGATTTGAATTAGTAGTTTTTCAAGTGTCGAAAACAATTTTCAATCCGAAATTGCAAAGTGTAGTCGTTATCTTCACTTCGTTTTGAAGAGAAATTTGTTAGTATTGTCACTTTGGAAAGATAGTTCAGATTTGCACTTAGCATTCTTCTTCTCATTCACACATTAAGAAGGCTGAAAAAAAATACATGCATGTGCATTTGCATTTAGACTGCTTGTTGACTTAGGACAGTGCATCTAGTGTGTGCTCGGTGCTCTATGTTGAAAGACCCTCAGTTCTCTTTCCTTAGTAGCTAGGATTTTCATTGCAAAAGAAGATTAAACGATTGTTTATCATCTTAGATTGCATTTTAGGAATTGTATATTACATCACGCGGTGAAACTGAAAGCCAAATTCTTAAGCAAGATCAAGTGTTAAAATAAATTCAATGAACATAAAAATGCTTTGGAACCTAACACACAACATCTAGAAGTCTAGGCTAGAGATGTATTTCGGCGTCGTTAAGCCTAGTAACTATCGCTTTCATTGTTGCTAGGGTGATTCCTCCTCTTTGAGATGACAAGTGCCTGTACGGACTTGTGCTCCCACGTACCGTTGAGTATATATTGGGAGACCACAATAGGCTATATCCTTTATCCTTAGGAAGCCGTGTCTACCGCCCTATCAATCACAATGCACTGAACACAGCATTTGGGAAGATTGATTGTCGTACCGTAAAAAGTATTCTGCAGTTTTGCGATTGGTTTGGTAATCCCTTTGTCTTGATTTCCAAATTAGTCTCTTTCGTTCCTTTTTAGACTCCTTAAAGGAAAAGGTCCATCTGAGCACTTGTCACTTCGGGCTCATTAAAAATCGAAGGCGACTAGAGTCATCCTTTGTTTTTTCGCGACTCTTAAAAATGTAAAAAACAAGTTGTGTCAAAGCATCTAAAATTTATTTTAATCAGAATAACATCATAGTTCCCTTGTTGGTCTTTAGGTTGAGACAAAATGGAGTCTACCAACCAAGGATTTCCCCTTGGAGGAAATCCTAGTCCTTTCTCCTCTTGGGGAGATGTTGGTGCACCCTATATGGCCACATTTTCACTTCCAGGGTTGATGATTGGCTTGCCCATATGGCTCTTCTCTACCTCTGTTGTTCAGAATACCATAATTCCTGAACAATCAAGTCAGCAACTAGATGATACTAGATTTACTCCCCAACCTTCTACTTCGACCATTTCTCCCTCTCCTCCTTCCTCTTCACTTGATGAAGCTGGTAAAGCTAAAGATCAAGTAACTGAGAAGAAGAAGAAGCGAAAGGAGAAAAAGGAAAAGAAGAAGAAGGAGCCAAAAGCAAAAGGGGGAAACGATGCATCGTCTAGCAAAAATCCACACACTGCACCGTCTAAACCTAAACCTCCATGTGTCATTTGCAAAGGGGACCACTATCATCGAGATTGTCCTTGCACCTCGGATCTTAAGGGACTGGTCTCCTCGTTTGCACAATCTGGTGTCATCAACCTCGAATCATGTTGAAAGTAGACCATCAACTAGTGAAATCGAAGTATCTGGACAAAAAAGAAATGCAAATTTCTTTGTAAACTATGTGAGGGTGTTCATGTCGTCCACCGTTGTCCCTTCCTAGATGAAGCTAAAATAGTTTTGGATAACTGTCCTGCTTCACCGCTACGACTCCCTTCTAGATATAAGAAACTCTTGTCGAGTCCATCATTGGTTAAAAATACGACTGACATGCCATTGTGGTCAGTCGAAGCATCTATCATTGAAGATAAACCCTCCGAAACCATACCAGACAAAAGTCAAAAGGTCGAGGCGACAGTTGACCTGGTCTTGCCTTCCGAAATTCCATCCTCAGATGATACAGTCACCGGAGAGAATAAGAATGACACCGTTCAAATTCTTTTCGTAAACACAGACTCTGATGAACACGGGGGCAGTCTACCCATTCCTTTACCACAGGAAGGAAGTTCGTCAGAGTCATATCTAGCCGTCTATTCAGTCCCACCTCGAAGAAACCTAGTCATTTCCTTCGATTGGAATCTACTAGGCATACCCCGTTTACCGGCTAGTGTACCATTCTGAATCATTGTACAAGCTTACAAAATGGTTCTGGCTGGTACCATCATAGATGAAGGGGATTTTGTGAGTATCCTTTCCTCAACTGCTTGGAAAGTGCTTGGTTCGCCATTGCTTCTGCCTGAAATGAGAAATTTGACAGGCTTCGACAAAGGAACCAGTCGACCATTAGGGATCCTTCCCAATGTGCCCAAAACATTGAGAAGGAAAACCATTTACATGAACGTGATGGTAGTCCAAGGACCCTTAGATTATAATATACTCCTTGGGTGCGACTATATTTATAGCATGGGAGCCATTATCTCCTCACTCTTTAGAGTAATGTGTTTTCCGCATGAAGGCTAAGTGGTCCAGCTCATAGACCAACTTTCATTCCCCGGCTCACACATAGCTAATAGTCAAATGCCATCCCTAAACGGTCTTTTCACGCAAGGAATGTCTCATCAATTTCCAGTCTGTCCACCTAAAGAGCACAAGTGATTCGGGAGGACATGACTGAAACCTAGGGGGCATGCACCCTGACCTGCTCCGGCAGGGAAACTTTGGGTATATAGTAAGTTTCCGCGAAGGAAAATGACTAGTCTGACACCTGTCCGAATAGGAAAAGGGAGTTATACCGAAATAAGATTCCCTCGTCAAGGTTAGGTGGTTCAAGAGTAGAATCGCTTTTGTCTAGACAAACTAAGCCAAGAAGTGTTTCTATTTTCTATGTGGATGGAAACTGTCTTGCCGAAACAAGAACTTCTAAATGGTAGCCAGGAAATTTTTCACTATACCCAGGGGCATGCAAACCTTTTTTGCATGCAAGCGAAGAGCGACCATTTATTTTCTTAGTTTGTAGATTCTTAAACCCTTTAAACTCGTAGGATTGGTAATTTCCTAACTTGCATAAAGAAAGGATCCAGGGAAAAGCTTTGAAAGGTGCAAGCTCCATAAAAAATGGCATCTATAGATGAGATATCCTTATTATATGACTGGCATGAGAAATTTTTATGTTGAGTTCAAGATCGTTAAAAATTAAACATTAGCAGAGAAAATGTTTCCCCCAGAGTTTAAGCTCATTAAAAATTGAACCAATTTTCAGTAAATAACCTGTGAATGCATTATCATCAGCGTTTAAGCCTTGGTCGTGTTCTCATCATCACCTCCATTTTTTAGGCGATCATATGCCTCCATTTGATTGTTTACCCTTTTGAGGAACAACTGCAATGAGTAATCTTGGTAGCCATCCTTGCGACACTGCCGTGATTGGAAAATTACAAACCTTACCTGGAATCAACTACTACCTGAAATTATCACTCGTTCCTCAAAAAACAAGTCTCCTTTAAGCTCTTTTCACTTGACTCGTAAAATATGAAAAGATTTCCGAGAAATTGGCCTCTCTGGCTCGTTAAAGTCATCAGAAGTGCTATCCCTCCTCTAGATTTTAATCTTTTTGGACCTGAGGGATTATTACACGAAAAGATCGAGCGCTTGTCTTGTTCGGCTCATTAAAACTATCTAAAATTCATCCTTTTCGTATTATTTTACGCTTTTTCGGACTTAAGGGATTATATGATGAAAAAGAATCATTGGAGTTTCCTTCCCATCCCTTTTCAAACTCTCTAAAATTGAAAAAGAACTGAGTTATCATTGTCGTTAAACTCGTTAAAATCAATAGCGACAAACTTGTCCAAATGGATGAGAACGAGTTTCACTGTCACTAGGCTCGTTAAAACATAGCGACGAGTTCGCCCGAAGGGCGGATTATAGAACAAGCATATGTTATCCTCCTCAAGCTTGATAAAAATAAAGAGGTATTGGTCAACAATGACTGGGGAAAATTGGGAAGAAAACTTGAAGAAACTTTATTGGTAGCAAGTCGCTCTTGAACATGACACTTTCACTCCACGTTCGAGTTGGGTTGGATTATTCCATTCACCGGTCATATCACTATTGGTCCATCACACCATCCATATTTGGGGTTAATGCTACCAATCCATTGTCAGTGTCACCGGTATGTTCAAGAGAAGTCACTCAGAGAATTCACCTGTGTCTCATCTGTTGCAATACATTCACGCTCCATTCTTTCATGACTGCCACCCTGAACCCTGTATCATTAGGTCGTTTTCACCTCCAAAATCATTTTCTCCATTCTGCGTCGTATATGTCGTATTCATTAAGGCCCTCCTACGACGGGTCACTTCTTGTCGACATCAGCTCATTATCTAAAAAGTCAACCTAGGAACAACCCCTTTCAGTACTTTAAAGCTTGCATGCCTCAATGACAAGTTTCTCACTTTCAGCAACAGGTTTACATCAATGGCCTTCGACCGAGAGATTTTGCGTGGTGTTTTTCACCAAGTCCCTCTTTCACACCATGCGAATTGTACTGTAGTACCTTGAGGATCATTGTCATTATTGGTGATTCCTCTCACACCTCTTAACAACTTACATCATTGGCTGGTAATCAGGAAATGTCTTTCCATGTTCGACTCCAGAAAATCTTTCACATGGATCGACTTGTACTCCGCGTGAAGATTGAATGAGTTTTGAAGACCACGGATTTAGTTTCATCCATCTGAGCTGTGATATATTTAGGAATATAAAGACATCAACTGTACATCATTGCCGAACAGATGACCATCCAAATCAAAGGATGATGACTCTGTCTAAATCATCAGTCTGCTACACAGACTGTTGTCTGTCCTATGTACATGAAAATGAATTTATAAAGCTGAGCATGGGAATGCCCACCTCAACTAGATCATGAAAAATATTATGAAGATAATGTATTGTATTATATCTCATTACAGGTCACCTTCCAGCTTGAAAGAACTTCGGATCCTCATGATAAAGCATTTCACCTGACATCAAAAGATTAACGACCTCATGCTTTAGGGGGCAACTGTTATAGACATTTTTGGGCACTACAACCCCAATCATAAATTTCCATAAACCAAAGGCTCCTAGTCCCTAAAAGTGTTGCTTCACTCCCTAAAGGAACAAGGTCACCTAATTACATCATCTCACAGAAGTTCTTTATAGAAAGCTGCTCAGAACTGGTCAAAACTGGACCATACAGAATGCCCAGTGCAGAGGGCACGATGCATCTCACCTAATCAGTGTAAAGGGTGCGAGGCATACTGGAAATCCCTTCTGTAGGGTGCGATGGGAAAGAATGGACAAATGGCAGAGACATTTTGCGAGGTGGAGGATCATAGAATCTTACAGAAACTTCTCCTCTAACACTTGCCTCTCTGAATTTGCCCAGGGATGAGTAACAGATCATTAATCTCCAAGTCAAATCAAGAACTATCAGAGAGAGGACACTAATCAAAAACCCAGAAGTTGAGTCACCCCCCTACAATCATCTATATATGGACCCCTCATCACAGAGATCCAGAGGCTGGAATCTTGTATCTTGTAAGGAAGTAGTGTTGGTTTCCTGGTGCAACATCATAGTGTTGGGTGATCTAAGCTTTACATGAGGTGAAGAAGTGCTTTCTTGCTGGAGGATGATGCTGGGTCAGAACAATTGTTTGTAATCCTCTTTGCTATTCTTGATATTAATAAAGCTATTCAAGTTTTCCTCCACATTCTTATATGTTTAATGTTATATGCATTTGTGTGGTCAATACATATCTGGTCCTGTATTGCTTATGATTGTAGATCTCTGTTCTTCGATAGTATTCTGCTTCTTTGATTTCACAGGTGCTCTTTGAAGCTAAGTAGACGAAGAAGAAGCGACAAAAATCTATTAGAAATGAGAGGAACCAAGCAAGGAATCAAGTGGAAGACTGAGGTTGGTGTCGTTTGTTCCCCTCTTATCTACTTCTCATAAAGGAAAGCGAAAGTAGTTTTAGTTTGTTTGTTTCTAAGATAGCTACCAGTCTTAGTGGGACTAGCAGCTATGAGTGGACACTAGATTTCCCGATAAAAATAAGGCTACAATATCTTACAGAGTAGCAACATCAGTAGCAACAGAGGGCATGAGACCTGCACTCGACAAAGGCAAGAGGAAGGTTTTCGACAGTGCAAAGATGGAGAAAAGTTTCAAGTTCAAAGTAGATCCAGCTATGTTAAGAGCAACTTTGGATATTGAGGCAAAGAGGCAACATCACGACAAGAGGATTGCACAAGGACATAGGGAGAAGTAGAAGCTAGAGGAGGTAGAAAAGGAGTTGCAGGAGTTGAAGAAACAACTAAGGGAAGAACAAGAGCTGCACAAAAGAGAGAAGGAAGCACAACAGGAATAGGAACAGCAGGAGGCACAACATGAACATATTGATGAAACTACGCCCATACAAGGTTTTGATTCAATAAAACAACTAGTAGATATAAAACAGGGTGAGCAGTCGCAGGAGCAGGACTTTGCTGAGGAGATTGAATATACGTTGGAACAAATGGACACGGAAGTGGTTAAGCCTGATTTAGATCACAACATTGATCTCATGCCTAATAACCAAGAGGTCACTGCACCAGCTTCGCCATATCCAGGAGTAGAGCAAGTCTCGAGCCATCAAGGAGACACTTAAATCCTTGAGGATAATCTAGAAGCAGATGTGCACACATATCTTTTGACGGGTCACAACACAGAGTTTTGCAATCACGCAGAGTGCCCACTCTGGATGTCCATTTATCTCCTGCGCAATTTGTAGAATGAATATCATGTCCGATGTGCATAGACATCCAGCTGCATTGGCTAATGCTACAAAGGCATATGCTGAATCCACCAACTCAAGTGTGAGATTCTTGATAGCTAAGAACGAGTGCATGGATAAGGAGCTACACGCAACCAAGCAAGGAGAAGAGAAAGGTTCAGCATCTTCTAGAGAATATTTAACGAAAGTGATACCTCATGAAGTATCGTCCCTCAAGACAGTCATGTAGAAGTTGTACTTCAGGTTCATCACCATGCATAAGTCAATTTTCCATATTAACAGTTGGAAGCAGTGTTGTGCTAGGAGAGCACGCATCTTTTTACACATACACACTATTGCCTATCACATGAAGATATGGACAATGAGGTACAAGGGATCCCTATTGTACTTTCCAAATATGATGAAGCCAAAGGCAGTGGAGCTGAAGGCACGCTTCCGGAATCAGATATGGAACTATGAGGAACTCCCACAGGTCATCACCATCTTACAGGCTTCACATGCATGAGTGTTCATGAGCATGGATGAAATTATGCACACACATGAAATTCCATCCATTGGCACACTTACAGAGGTGAAAGAAAAGAACCAAGTCCGACTAGAGTTGGACATGTACTTCGAGAAGTTGGTGCGCATAGCCACCAATGTAGATTTAAGGATCAACGTAGACACTATGCACTAGTATGTCGTTGGTACGATTGCACTCAAGGCCATGATGTGCATGGTATATGACGAGGTGGACATAGGTTCAAAATCAGTGTACCTAGATGCAACAGAGGTAATAATTCACTTTCAGAAGGATGTCACCACAGAGGACTCAAACACCATAACAGCCTACCAATCTTGGCATCAGTTTTCTACCATAGATCATCAAGAGGATGTTGACAAGTTAGTCTTCCCATTGTTGTCTGAGTCTTAGTGATGTCTTATATGGATTACTTAGGTCCATTTTTCTCTCACATAGGTACATGTGCAAATTTTATTGTAAACATGTTGTAAAGTGAAAGACCAAGTGTCAATGGTAGAATGTAAACAATCATGTGTAAGTTGAAGAGTCATGAGGGTAGGTGAAGAGTCATAAATTGGGATGTCAAGGGTCACCCACCCTTTTCTATATATAGAACCTCATAACTCATTGTAAGGGTTTTTAGGAGCCAAGCTTCCGATAGGTATAACTTAGAGAAAGCTTGGAGTGTATTGTAATGAGCCTTAGCTTCTCCACGGTGTAGAGATAGTACATCTCTTTGGAGGAGCAGGCGACAACGACTGTAATGTCCCGCTATTGGGGCTAGTGGTTTTCATGGTTGTATGTATGATTGGATCTTTCACTCTTTTAACATAACAGAGCCACCACGTTACATGAATATATTGTTATTGTAGTTCGGCTATCCTGGCTACTCTAATAATGTATGTAGTTGTAATTTACACATGTATGTATAGACTATTCTATATGTGTTTATATGAATCTTATAAAAGTGTGTTGTTAGTATAATCCATCACTTTTGATCATTGGTTGTCTTGCATTCCATCGCGTGATGTCTTTCAGCTTATGTGTTCCCTTTAAATTTGTGTGCTATCACATGGTTCATGTGTTAGAGCCTTTCATGCACCTTCCTTGACTTGTTGCAAGGTCAAACCCTTGCTTCCAACAAGTATGTCTTACTTATCTCTGCATGCAACCACAATCAAGGAAATATCATACTACCCACTACTTGGACTCCTGCTCCAAACGATCTAAGGTCTAGTTGGGACTTCTTACTGGGGAGATCCCCTGACATGTTGGCGGGTCAAGCACCATCAACATGGGGAAATAAAATTTCCATGGTCTCTTTAAATTTTTTTGTAATTCTTGGACATCTTTGGAACAATAATATAAGTAGCATCCTCCAATGGTTGATTTCTCCATTTCACCAAACACTAAAAGTACTCTTTTCCTTTAGTTTCCTTCACCACTTTTCGATCTAATAACCCTTCAATTTCCTTTGGATTTTCTTTGGGAAATTTCTATTTCCATTCAATAATCTAATCTACTTCACTGGAAGATTGATCATCTAAAACTTTTCATGTTCCCTGAAAGGAATACAAATCAGAAACTTTAAAAATTGGGTAAATAACAACATTGCTTGGAAGCTCCACTTCATAAGAATTTGAGGAAAATTTCATTAAAATTTTACAAGGTGTGATCTTCTTAACTTTTATCTTGTTGTAAGTTCCTCTAGGAAACATTTCTTTCCTCAAATGTGCCATGACTAAATCACCAATATTAAATTTATGTTTCCTTGTCTTTGAGTCATAACCCCGTGTTTATATTTGTTGTTATTTTCCTGTAGTTGTTCTTTAACTCTTTCTTACAATTCTTGCATTCCCAATACAAATTCTTCACATTATGCACTTCTTAAATCTTGTTTTCTGAAATTCATGAATTGATATACTCCCCTTGGATGCATTCTATACAAGATCTGGAAGGGAATCATACCTATATTTCTATTGGGTGTATCACTGTATGCAAATTTAGCACGAGCAAGAACCTGATCCCATTGTTTTGGAGTTTCACTTACCAAGATTCTTAGGATGTTTCCCGAGCTCCTATTCACCAGTTTTGTTTGCCCATCAGTTTGTGGGTGATAGGCCAAGATGAAATTAAGGTTAGCACCTCACTTCTTCCGTAAATTTCTATAAGAAAAACCTTGTGTCTCTATCTAATACAATGCTTCTAGGAAATCCATGCAACCTTGCCACATATTTAAATAACAAATTGGAAAGGTTGGTGGCATCACTAGCTTTGATACAAGGTATAAAAGGTGCTATTTAGAGAATTTATGAACCACAACATAGATAGAGTCGTTACCTCTTAGAGTCTTTGGAGATCCCAATATAAAGTCCATACTCACTAAATCCCATCGCCTAGTAGGAATCGTTAATGGTTGATATAAACAAAAACCTTTTCAAATTAGCTTGCATGCTTCGCCAAAAATTAAAAGCATTCAATTGAAAAAAAGTTTTATCTTTCCCAAAATGTCCTAATAATCCTCCACTGTGCTTTTCTCTGATAAGATTTTCTCTCATAAAACATTTGGGTACGCACAATGTGCTATTTTTAAATAAAACTCCTTCCTGCAACATAAATCTTAACCATGGAGTTCTATCCCCACTAACTAAATTTTTATAAGTAGCATACACATCTTTAAAATAAACATCTTCCTTGTACATCTCCTTCATTTCATCAAATCCTGAAGTGTTGAATTGAAACTCATGCAAAATAGAATTTATTCTACTTAACACATTAGAAACCTTATCTATTTTACCACTTGTATGCTCGATGACAAATGTGAAAGCTTTCATGAACTCCACCCATTTCACATGCCTCTGATTCAATTTGGCCTGAATGTTGATAAATTATAGACCATGGTTATCAGTGTAAAGAACAAACTCTTAAGGCATAAGATAATGCCTCCATCTTTTCTAAAGCTTGAACTATAGCATATAACTCTTTATCATAAGAGGAATAATTATGCCTTGCTTCATTTATTTTTTCACTGAAATATGAAATCACCCTTCCTTCTTGACTTAGGATAGCAACAATACCACCTCCACTTGCATCTATCTCAACTTGAAAAAAATGTTAAAATCTAGTAAGGCTAATACAGGTTGTTCATATATCCTTTTCTTTAGTATTTCAAAACTTATATTAGCTGCTATAGTCAATTTAAATGGTTTCTTATTCTCCTTGATTGTTTCAACAATGGGTGCACCAAAACTACTGAAATTGTTTATAAACTTTTAGTAGAAACTTGTAATACCATGAAATCTTATTACCTGAAACACATTCCTTGGGATACACTATTTAATGATTTCCTTCACTTTATCTAGCTCCATCATAAATCCTTCTTCCGAAATCACAAATCCCAAGTATACCAAATCATTCTTCATGCAGCTACATTTATTTAAATTTATTAACAAATTATCTTTCTGTAAGGTGCTCAACTAATTTGAGATTCTTGAGATGCTCTTCTTTTGTTTGGCTATACACCAAAATGTCATCCAGATAAACAATAACAAATTTACCTAAAAATTATTTCAAGACTTCATTCATTAATCTCATAAACCCATTCAGTGCATTGCTAAGGACAAAAGGCATTACCAACCACTCATACAACCCATCATTTGTTTCGAAAGTTGTTTTCCATTCTGTTAGGTCCCTATACTACTAGTGTAACCCATTATTGTTATTAGTGAAACCCACTTATTATATTGTTGTGCCCATGTAGTCCCCCATATTGTTATTATTGTGCCGCATAGAAGCCCACTATTGTTATTGTTGTGCCCTTACAATATTATTGTTATGTAGGCTCTGATTATATTGGGACCACTTAGACTCCTATATAGGGAAAGGAGGTATTGTCATTTGTATCATCCAAGATTTATTCATTTGTGTAATTTAAAGGAGGTTGCCCCATCAAAGAGGCTGATTTTGAAGTCATTGATCTATCTTTTCTTTATTTTTGTGAGCTGGTTCATAACATTTGGTATCAGAGCTTTGGATTCTAGGGTTCATTGCTCTGAAATAGGTCATCGTGGTATTTTCACTATAACTTTTTTTCTGCGATGTTTCAGATGCTAAAAAAACCCATTTGAGACGAAATCACGATGATCCTCTGGTTCGGATTTCAGATGTTGTCTCCTATATTTTCTGAGATATGATCCAAGGAAGTTAGGATTTTTTCAGGCTCCCAAATTACATCCCAAACAAGTGACCTTGGTAAAATTGTCATACCTGTCTCTGTCAGTATCATATTAAAATTTCATAAAAGTTACAGAAAGAGGACAGACTATAGTGTTTTGTGTGTGATTTTTAGGTCCTAAGGTCGAAACAGTGACATGTGGTAGGCTGTACAAGTTAGATTTACTGAACCAATCTATAATCAAGCCATCATATGAGATTTGGAATAACTCTTTATTGAAAAATTCAATATTGATCGGACTGGTGGGGTTAGAAAGAGGATTTAGAGGGATACTATAGGCCAAAAGTTCAGAACATGAATATCTAAAATTACAGAGTTACATTCATTTAAATATTGAGTGCCTAAAAGAAAGAAAAATATTGACTCGAATCAATAAAGTAGAAACACCTAGTAAGCAAAATTGAATGGATGATTTGAAAAATGTGATCAAAGCTAAGATAAATAGTTTTATATGTGAAATGGAAGCTAATATCGATGGTATGAAAGAATATTTTAAGAAAGTCATGGAAGATTTGAAGAAAGACATGGAAGGTTTGAAGGAATGTGGGATAATGTTGCTACAAGAAAGTCCTGATAATGATGAGAAGGTATTAGAGGAAACTCATGATGAGAAAAAAATAAATGTTAATCATGATTTCATAAAATATAACATTGGATTGAAGTCCTGCCATATTCCAAAGATCGATATGAGGAATATTGATGACAAGGATCCCATAACATGTATACTGCAATTGGAGAAATATTTTTATCTACATGATGTGCAACTGTTACAAAAGCCATGTGTTGCATCTTTATACTTAGAACCAAATAAATTTTTCTAGTATAAAGGGATTTTTTCTCGTAAAACACTTGTCATTTGGTCAATTTTCACAAAGGAAATGATAGAACATTATGAGGATACAAAGAGCAACACCTTCTTTAGCCAATTAATAAATCTTAAACAAAAGGGTTCAATGGAAGAGAACATTGAGGACTTCCAAAATTTGAATATAAGGGTAAATGATATTCCAGAGATGCAGAGGATCTATATCTTCATAGGGACTTTAAAGGATAACATTCAACATGAGATTCGTCGTTGGGAACCTGATTCATTGGAGAAGGTATTCAAGCTGGAAAGAAAAATTGAAAGCAAAACTATGGCCATAAAAAATCCTACAACTCACAATTATAAAGATGGAAGTGTTGTTGCTCCTAGCCTTCCACAACCTACAAGTATGGCACCACAACAATTGTAAGAAAATGGAGAAAACAATCTTTGTTGCAATTGTGATAGAAAATACAATAAAAATCATAAGTGTACTGAGAAGAAATTATTTTACATTGATTTTCAAGAGGAGGAAGAAAAGGATCAAGAAACATCAAAACAAGAGGGCATACACCAGGAACCAACCCCAGAGAAAGAAGAAATTAATCTGACCATATCTTGTAATGTATTGGAAGGAATTACCACACCTCAAACTCTCAAGATAGAAGGACATATCAAGAAGAAAAAGGATAAGCTCACTTTCACATAAAATCGAATGAAACAATAGGCATATCAACATTGCAATGAAAGAAGGTTTGATATAGGAGACTGGGTATTTTTACAAAGACAACCATACAAACAAATGTCCCTCAAGCAAGATAGAAGGATAATAAATTATCACCAAAGTGTTATGGTCCTTACAAGGTGCTGCAAAAAATTAGTACTATGGCATACAAATTCGAGCTTCCTATATCTCCCTGAGTGCCACCAATTTTCCATGTTTTATTCTTAAATAAGGTTATAGCTGACAAACTTCTAGTTCAAACAACATTGTTGGAACTTGACGAGGAAGGAAAAATTATATTGGAAACTGAAGCAGTCACAGAAACAAGAACCCGACAGCTATGAAAACAATCAATTTCAGAATATCTCATCATGTGGAAGAACTTACGTGCTGAAGATTCCACATGGGAGGATGAGAATTTTATGCAGAAGCATCCAGAACTACTCAAGCGTTGAGGACAACACTTTTTGAAGGAGAGGGGCATGTAAGGTCCTTATACTACTAGTGTAACCCCTTATTGTTATTATTTCAACCCCCTTAGTATATTGGTGTACCCATGTAGTCCCCCATATTGTTATTATTGTGTCCCATATAAGCCCACTATTGTTATTGTTGTGCCCTTACAATATTATTGTTATGTAGGCTCTGATTATATTGGGACCACTTAGACTCCTATATATAGAAAGGAGGTATTGTCATTTGTATCATCCAAGAATTGTTCAGTTTTGTAATGTAAAGGAGGTTACCCCCTCCAAGAGGTTGACTTTAAAGTCATTGATCTATCTTTTCTATCTTTTTTGTGAGCTAGTTCATAACACATTCATCCCCCTCTCTAATTCTAATATGGTAATATCCACTGTTCCAGTCAATTTTAGAAAAATATTTAGCACCACTCAAATAATCATTCATATCTTCAATGCAGGGAAGTGGAAATCTATACTTGATTGTAGTTTTATTGATGGCCCTTGACTCAATACAAATTCTCCATCCACCATATTTCTTTCGGTTGAGAATGGTGGGAACAACACATGGACTTAATCTCTCATTTATTAACCATTTGTCCAACAACTCCCGCACCTATTTATTTATCTCTTCATTTTCCTATGGGGTCATGTAGTATACTTCTTTATTCAAAAGACTTTCCCCTATAATTAGATCTATATGGTGAATAATGCTTCGAAAAGGAGGAAACTTATTTGGAAAATCATCAATAATTATATCTGCAAACACATCCAACATAACCTTGACTTCTTCAGGTAAATCATTCAAACGTGTGTTTTTAAGAATTATTTTGGACTTACCAATCAAATAAAAATGAAGTTCTTATTTATTTTTGAGCTCTAGCAGAAGTTTCTTCCCATCCATAAGTAGCATAATAGGACTAGCTTCCTCTTTCAGATCCTTATCCTCCAAAGGAACTAAAAGGTGTTTTTGGCCATTTTTCTCAAGAATGTATGTGTTCCACCTAACATCATGAATGGATTTCCTGTCATACTTCCATGGCCTTCCCAACAACACATGGCATACATCCATTGTCATTATATCACATAATACCTCATCCCTATAATTACCAATTTGAAACTCCACTTTAGACTACTCATTCACCAATATCTGATGCCCTTTTTGCAACCAAGACACCTTGTAGGTGTGGGATGTGCTATTATCTGCAACCAAAACTTCTCTACCATTTCTGTGGATACCGAGTTATCTGTGATACCACTATCAATCACTACTTTGCAACACTTGCGTCTTGATTTGCATGTGGTTCTAAATACGTTTTGTCTTTGTGCTAGTTCCTTAACTATTTTCTCAGACTTAATCAATATTCTCTTCATCAATAACGATTCTCTTAGCTCTGGTATTTCTTCATGGATAACTGTAACTACATTTTCTTCTTGTTCTTCTCCTACATTTTCTCTTGTTTGGCTTGTAGGGCTATCTTCTCAACAATCCCACGACATAAGTCCCAATTTCCCACATTTGTATTATTGAACATGGTAGCCTCTTCCTTAACCACGTATTCTAGAGTAAGGCCTCCTTCCTCTTTATTCACCTCCTCTTGATGGATGACTTCTTGAAATATGTTTTCCTTCCTTTGGAGGCTAGGTTTTCTCTCGGTAACTAGTTTTTCCTCTTTCCCTTACATGATTCCTCCCTTTATTCCATTGGCTTTTCTTTCTAGCCAATTTTCCTCCACCTTCAAGGTGAATTGGTAAGCATATTCTACAGTTCTGGGGAGAAATAGGCTAAACTCATCTTTAATCTCAAACCGCAACCCATTGATATATCTCGAAACATTTTTAGGTGTTTCTTCAATGTATCGTGCTCTAATATTCACCTTGTAAAATTCTTTAGTATGCTCTTTAATAGTCAATGACCTTTGTTTCAAGTTTTTCATTTTCATGAATAAATACAACTAGTAATCTTTGGGAAAACATTTATGTTTCAGCTTTGCCACCATTCTACTCTAGCTTTTGGTATTGGCTTTGTTCTTTCTTCTCTTTTTTTCTTGGACATCATCCCACCAAAGAGTTGTGTGTCCTTTCAATCTAGTAACAAAAAACCTCATTCGTTTGTCTTCAACTACCTCCTCGTACTCAAAATTCTTATCTAAAGCATTGATCCAATCTATTAATTATTCTGGTTCCAAGCTACCGTTGTAGGTAGCTATCTTCGTTTTAGGCCTCGAAATAGCCCCAATCATTGACCTCGTTAGTTTAATTTCTGCAGGCTCTTTGACATGTTCTTCATCTCCTGATGGAGACTCTTCCTCAGATACACTGATGTCTCTAGTATGTGGATCTCTTTGCATGTTCATCTCTAAGGCTTCGAGCCTATCTTGGACTTGTCTCATGTCCTCCTGATCTCCAACAATAGCTATTGGTCTTCCCCTTCAACCTTGTCTTCCCCATCGAGTGAGCAATACCATTTCACACTTTTTTTCTACGTGTCATAACTCTGATACCAAAAATTGATGCTAGATCCCTCCTAACCTGCAACAAGATTTATGGATGGAGTGTGCAAGAAACATTAACTCATTCTCACTTTCAAATTACATTTTCAATTCACAAAATCGCCAACAAATTTCTCACTCTTTTTTTTTTTTTTTTTTTTTTTTTTTTTTTTTTCTTTTTTCTGAATTGTAAAAACTGATTATATACATTCATAGATAATAATATATATATTTCTTCTAATATCATTACTAAAATTTGTATGAGTTTCAATTTTCCAAAAAGGAATCTAAGCTCCATGTTTTTTTTCCACAAAGTCTTAGCTTTCTTCCAATTATTCCTCCTACAAATCTAGTCTATTTTACTAAGTTTAATAAAAAAACTACTTACATATATATCCACAAAAGTGGATAAGATTTCTTATTTTTTTTTAATATCATTCCTATCCAAACTTTCTAATCTTTAAACTAAAAGAAAGCTAATTTACTAATAAAATAAAGGAATCTAATTCCTTCCACATTTCATTCTTTTTCCAATTACATGAGTAAGATGCTCCTGCATCAAGGAGGTCCAAAATGTGGAGATATCATTGATTTAAAATTATCTATGTCAAGTATTTTCGAAAAATAGTTGTAAAATTTGTAGATAAAATATATTTTAGGCGATAAACTAGATTTCTATCAAAATAATGTAATTAGTTGTAAAGTGAGTGTGTCATTTCATAATCAAGGTCATATAGCAAATCAGATGAGTATGAAGAATATTATGCCTCTTTCCATTTAGTTTCTTCAAGGCGTTCCATTGAAAAGTAAGTGATTTTCATTGAAACCATATTTACTTTTGTTAAGATGTTTTTTTATGGAAAAGATAATGATCCTTGTATTGAAGAATACACAAAAAAATAAGAAGTGATCATGTGTAAACTTCTGGATATTTTTAATGGTGGATAAATTTAAAAGTTCACATGAAAAAAATGATGAAATTGAATTCGCTATAGAAAAAAGGAGGACCTTTAAGATGAAAAATATAAATATTTCTTTTAAATACATCTTCTAGTGTTGATAAAAAGGATAAGAAAAACAATGCAAAATTATTTTCAAGTGACAACGTGAAAACTGCATTTACAAGTTTATGGATACATTCATAATGAAAAGCTCATTGTTTTTATTAACCCTAATTTCTAACGTAATTTCTTCAATATCAATTTCAATAATACATTAAAAGTTCCTACAAAACATATTTAGAGCGCACAAGTTGAGTGTGAAACTACACAATTTTTTAAATAATTGAAACTCTTTATGGATAATCATGTGGTAATTTTGATTTTGATGTCAATAATATGAATGATGTGCACATTTTTCTTAAAGATGCATTTGAATGGAAAAGTGGTACAATAAATATTAATACACAAAAGAAGTTTACATATCTTCTTAACAAACATTTTAACTAAAAAGGTATTTAGTTGAATATTTTTCCACTTGTATGAAGCATTGCATGACTAATGCATTCCATCCATAAAATATAATATATGTTATTAGCTTACCTTAATGGATTTGTCTACAACTAATATGCTGATTCTTGTCTGCTATTAAATCCTATTTGTTGTATTAAGGGTTTATCCTATATTATATTTTTATATCCATTGAAAACGTGACAAAATGAATGCTCAAAGAAAGCGATTGGTTGCCACTTTAAACATGAAAGATGCTATATTATCAGAAAATACCTCAACACTTACTGATAATTAGAAATATTTAATGCTATAAAGGAAATGATGAAAAAATTACAAAAATAAAAAAATTTTATTCATATTAGTTTTAGAATTTAATATGATTTTTCCTTTCTTTTACACCAAAGTATTAGTATTTTTTGAAGTTTATTAAATATTTCCATTTAAAATTTGTATTATAAAAACTTAGCTTTTAGAAAACAATTTCAATATAAATATATAATATTATTTGGAAATAATATTCATAATAATATTATTATTTTAAATATTATTTGAAATAATAATTATTATGCCTATGGGCCTTGGATTGACGGTGAATGGGTACAACTGTTAAGACACTCCTGTGATACGTCACAGGATCAAATCCCCTGTGGGTTCTTACCAAAAAAAAATAATACTTATTATTTTTATTTTTAATATCATAACCATTAGGGTATAAATTTGATGGGCACTCTTACTCGTAAAGTTATTTTTTTATGATAGGTTTTTTCTTCAAACTACCCTTCACATGATGTTTATATGTCTATCATTTAAATTCTTTTTTTATATAAGTTTTATGTTTTATCATAGAATATCAATTTTAGTATGACCAAGAAATAAAATGAAATATTTATTAAAGAACAAACATAATAAATCATGTTAGTTATTGCAAAACTAGCCAATGATTTAGGAAGATTATGTAGCCATTGTGTAGGTAATTTTAGAGATTTTGCAAGTTCTCTTGAATTATTTAGTAAAATTTCTCAATTGGCTTCTTGAAACCCATTAGCCATAATGCATTTTAAAAAGAAGCAAATGTGCTAAAACTCATTAGCTATAATGTATTTTAAAAAGAAGCGATTGTTTTGAACTTTGATTTGGGAGGATTTGATTGTTTCAAGCAATAATAATATATAAGGTATGGTTTTTGAATAAATTCATGATTGATTAACAAGGAGGAATCTCTTTAGGAGACATCCCAAGATTTGAAAGATGTAAACTGGTCATGTTTAGATTCAATTATGAATTTATGGAATGCATAGAAGGCATGGTAATTGTCCATTTGAAATTTTCATTTACAACTATGAAATAGATCAATTTTACAAAAAGTAGGATCTATCATGAGCATACTAAAGCTCAACAAACTACATGAAAACCTTCAAATCAAAAAAAAAAAAATTATTTCATTTTTATTATTTTTGTTGAACTAAAAGACCCTTAAAACTAGTTACTCTATCTATATAGTTCTTTTATATAGCATACATATTTCCCATGGGTGGGCATGTGAGTCTCAACCTTCGGGTTCAAGGCACATGTTGCGGGATTACATGATGTGAGTTAGGATACAAAAAAACTTTTTCTAGCATGCTCAAAGACATATAAAAGGGATGGTGACCCATAAAAGGGGTGGTGTTAATCTATGTTTATCTTAGATTCTATAAACACCATGCAATATATGTTTATCTTAGAGTTTCATGATGTGCGTAACAAATGTTATTTTCTCCAATCCAATTTGGATTTACTTATAGCTAAGATATAAAGGTATAAATATATATGTAGTGGATATATTTCTCTCTATCATATACACATACATATAAAAATGGATCATTCCCCCTCTCTCTCACGAACACATGTAAATTTGTATCTCACCCATCAAATTAACGGTTTAAAAATTATTTGGATGTTAGTATATTTAAAATTTGTCAATATTTGACGGTTAGAAAGACAAAATACAAATACATACCCATCAAATTTAGCCCCTAATGACCATTGACACATACACTATTTTGGTTTGTGTGAGATTTAGTTCCCATCCAATCTCAAGTTCAAATCTCATAAAAAGAAGTTGAAGTTGTAAGCCAATTATCACAGATAAAAGTAATCATATAGAATGTGAAAACTCAATCATGTCAAATAATTTCGGTGAAAGCATCCTATAATTAAATAAATCATTTTTCCATACAACATTAAAACTAACCCTAAATTAAAATCAGCCTAATTTAAAAATTTAAATATAATGTTTTTTTATAATTAAACACTTTAGATAATATAATGCTTTTTTATTATAAACCCACGGAAAAAAATAATTAAACCATTTTTCCTAACAAATCCATATCCTCTCCAAAATAAATATATAAATATAAATGTATAATGCAACATTTTTGGATCATATTACGTAATGCTGGGGAAAGCCTACATAATCTCAGTTTCACATTTTTTTAAAACCACCTATTTTTCTTTAGGGGTGGTTTGCCAATGCTCAGTGATAATGATCTAAGCGTTATCGTTGGATCATATTACAAAATACTTTCATCATTTTCTCACTTTTGTTAGAACTCACGAGGTTTTGAGGGGTTGTTGACCTCATCCAATCTCTCGTGATGTTTTCTCCGACAGCATAATGAGCTTTTTAGTAAATTTACGAAATATTTTTAATTATAAATTTAAATGTTAAAGTTTGTAATAATTAATATTATAAATAAAAATAATTTTAAATGTTAAAATTATATATTGATTATTATAATAAAAATAAATTTAAATAAATTTAAATATGAAATTGTATATTAATTACTATAAATAAAATTAATTTAAAATTAATCTTAATTCTAAATTAATAAATATATTTATCAGTTTATGATATTTTAACAAAACTTATATATAAATTAATAATTATAATATAAGCAGGGTAATAATTGTTATAACATCATGTATATGACAATATTTATAGATGTTTATAAATATTTATTTTTTTATTAATTTATGTAAGTCAAGCAAGGGTGCCCTAAGCATTGGACTCACAGCTTCATTATCCCATTTTTAAAATTGGAGACACAAATAACCCTTCTAATTATTGGACAATTATGATCAGCCCTCTCTTAGCCAAGTTATATGGTATTATTTTGGAAAAGAAGTTGAGCATATGACTTGAAAGTGAAGATAAGCGGGCTAAAGGCCAAGCGGGTTTTAGAAGGCAGCGCTCAACAACAGACCACCTTGTTATGCTTAGGATCATTGTGGAGGAATGCCACAATGATAAATCCAATCCCTTTTGTTGTTTTGTGGAATTTAGAAAGACTTTCGATACAGTTCCTAGAAAGAATCTATGGAATAGATTAGAAGAGTTAATGATTCTTTTGGAGTTGAGATCTGCCGCTATAAGGTTATACAAGAATGTAATTACCAAGTTAAAGAACAATGAGGGGTGGTCGAAAGATGTTAAGTGTAATATGAAAGTTAAACAAGGTTGCCCTCTCTCCCCTACCCTATTTGGCATTTACATCGACAAGCTAGAAGGTTGTTTAGAAGAAGCAGGTTGTGTTGGCACGATCTTAGCTAGGATAGTCATCATCCTTCTTCTCTATGCTGACAATAGTGTTCTTCTCGAAAGGTGCCCAACTGATCTTGATAAGAAACTTAGACTTCTTAAGGATTTCTGCTCTACCATGGGTATGACTCTTAACACTGACAAAGCAAAAGTTATGATTATGAAATCCAAGAAGGACAATTATGCTAATTTAATGTATGACAATAGTAACTTGGAGGAAGTGTCTTCTTACAAGTACCTAGGAATTGATATTCATCACAAGCTCAATTGGAACTATAGCATTGAGAAAAGGATTAATGGGGGGCGGAAATCTTATTTCGCTCTTGAAAATAATTGTAAAACAACAAACCTCGTAATGTGGGATAGAAAGAAGTTCCTCTTTGAAACTTTAGTCACTCTTGTTATCTTATATCGCTTTGAGGTTTGGAGTTGCAACATCTCTAAAGAATCCTGGAGAAAGATTGAGCAAATCTAGAAGCGTTTTATAATGTATAACCTCAAATTTAAAAGCAATACACCCTATCATATTCTCCTTATAGAAGTGGGTCTTTCCCCTATCGAGAGCCTAGCTATGACTAGGCTTATGTTGTACAAGCACAAACTCAATAACATAAGAGACCATAGACTTCCTAAGCTAGCTTTAAATTCCAAACAAAACCACCTAAGGCTCAAACGGGGTTGGTAAAAAGACACCAGGGCCTAGTTAAACCATTGGTAGATCGACGAGAATGTTGCATTGTAAAACATTAATAACATTAAAAATATTGTTATTTCTAAGTTCAAAGAAAAAATGTGGTGTGAGAAAGATTTAACGGCTCAAAAAAATTAAGATATTATAAGGAGGTCATCAACCCCACCTTAGAAGATCAAAAGTATCTCTCAGTTTTAACTAGCTCAAAGAAGAAAATTAATATAGCCAAGATTAGAACGAACTCTCATGAGCTCCATAGTGAAATGGGTCTTTGAGCAATTCCTAAAACAACATGGATGGAAAGAATCTGCCATTTGTGTGAGAATAGGAACATCGAGGATGGAAATCACTTCCTCTTAGAGTGCCCCGCGTATAACCACATTAGATCCCAGTTTCATAATCTTTGTTGCAATACTGAGCTTCCTAGCCTTTTACGATATCAAAAATATAGTGAGCTTGAGAGGCTTCTCTCGAAGCTTTTTGAGCATAGGAATAAAATCTTAAATCAAACTACATAATTCTTTTTCTTTAGGTTCAATAGACCAAAATTTGGTCTCAATGGACGTTAACCCCACCACCACCATCATCATAATTTAGTTCATTTTAACTTTCATGATTAAATTTAATAAAAATTAAACCTAACTAATTTAACCTTTTTAAACCTATTAAATTATAAAGTATTATGTTAGAATTATATTTTTACAAAAGTATTTTACTTAAATTATATATAAAAATAACTTGTACATATAAGGATGTAACCGACTTAAACACAATTATCACAACTAAACATACAAATATCTCAGCTTATGACTCAGGAATCTCTTTTAAACAGGTAGGAATGAAAAACTCCAAAGACTCAACAAATTGGCCACAAAATACGGACAAATTCATACAGCCCGCCTTTATTTTTTCAATATGATTAAAGCTTTCATTTACGCTGGAGGACTATAACGAGATGTCCTCCCCTCTTTCCATATTCGATGCGTTCGCTCAATCTCCTCCCCATTATTTCTCCATATTTCTCGAATAACGCATCCATTATTTCTTCTCCAAAATGGTGTTTCATTAGGCTTTCCAACACTGCTCTGAATTGCTTGGACAGTTTTTGACCATATGCATCCTTTGCAGAGGCTGAGCCTGCAATGGCTTCCATTTCCTCTTTCGGAATATTGTCTGATCGTCTGAGAAGCTCCAATCGCTGTATTTCGAATGAACCCTCTTTCGCTATTTCATTGCTCACTTCCCCTGGACATGGACAATACATGGGTATGTTGAACGAGTCCACCTTCTCCTCCTCGATCAAACCCTGCATCAATGAGGCCTAAAAATTTATAACTATTTTTCGATCCATTACCAATTCCAACGGAGGACAAAGAAATAATATACCTGATTTACCAAATCATTCAAACTGGTTTCTAATGATTCCCAGTTGAAAGCGACGTAACCCTGATCGGTTGGATCGTGAGATGTTCGACCCATTAACAGCAAAAACATGCGGCCCCCGCCAACCATCTCCGCCGCGCGGGCTCTCAGAAACGTGCTGAAATCCTTCTGAAATTGAAGAAAATACGCTACCCCCACTGCCCGGGATCCCCCTTCGCAGAATATTTTTCCCTTGTTCCATGTCGCTGAATTTTTCTCCAAAATCTCAGCAGGAGCCTGATCATATACACGAAAACTAAGCTTAGACTCCAGACTAGGGTATACTTATTCCAGTAAATTATATATATATATGTTTGTGAAAGCATACCTGGGAAAGCCAGTGAAGCCCAAACGAAGAATGAACAAAATGGAGAGTCTGGTCTGGAAACAGCCTGCCGTAGAACGAACCCGGTACGCCTGCTGCAAAATATGATCTGTCCGCGACTCCCTCTTCATTCTGATAGTCAATATCTACTGAAAGAGAAGGCAGAATTTTAAAGAGTGAGTTGAAATCTGAAGTAGGAAGGTCGTTGAAGAATACTTGACACTGCGGAAGAGGAATTCCCGCAGCACTATATTTGACTTTGAGGGCCTGTGTTATATTTTGGGCGGTGAAGAGAGCATTGGGGCCGGACGAACAACCAAGGTCTGCAACGCAAAACGTGTTGCATTCCATAATCATGTTCATTGATAAAATGGTTTCCTCCAAAATAGGCTTTACAATTTCTAACCCACTCCTCTGCAATAATGCATCGTGAATATCAATCGTTAGAAAATACAAAATTATTCGAATCAAAAGAATGATGGATTGAAATTCCAAACCTGTAATAGAATCGAATTTTGGGCATAGCTGGAATCTCCGAGGCCAGAGTTCATATGAAACACTCTCTCCATCTCCATATGGATCCCTATCCTCCTTGCAACCACAAATCAAACCAATAAAACACTCCTTGCAATCACAAATCGAACCAATAAAACACTCCTTGCAATCACAAATCCACAACAGGGAGGTTGGTAAATAAAGCACAATTTTCCAGCAAACCGATGGGCATCAAATTCAATTTTCCCGTGCCGTGGAACTTTCAAACTTCTAGAAGAATGCCTCTGGATTTTTTGGTTTTTCTTATCAGTTATCCCACATATCAGCTCCACGACACCCTACGTGAAAATTTCAGTCAAAACGGACTTCTTAATTTATGGAAAGCCTACCCATATTGTGAAATTTTATAGCATCTAGCTTCTTTCAGTGATTTACGAGGTTACCATTACGACAATTCCGTGAGATATGTTCGAGTCAGAATCCATTAAAATTTTTGGAAAACACCGCTTTCCCCTTGCGTGCATACAGTTTCAAAAAAATGTTAACGTTGTTGGTTTAAATATGTACTTCAACCCTTATAATTATAATATATGGTATTATAATAAAATACAATTGTGTGAAGATGGAGTCAAAAGTTCTGATGCAGTTATTTGATTTTTATATAATGTGAGTGGTGAACCGCTCTATTATCTTCTTTTAATTTGAAATTGAAGCCCCAACGTCCTTTAATTGCGTAAATATCGATTTTCAGAAATAAAGAATATTTTATTTTATTATACTTTGTATTTATTGAATTTATATCATTTATTTGATGGAATACGATATATATTCAATAATATTTTCTATTTTTCCTGGGTTATATTTTTATTTAAAATAATTATGTTTAAATTTTATGTATGAAAAAATAGAAATATTGCACAATTATATTGATGATGATGATGGTGGTTAATGTCCACTGAAACTAAATTTTGGTCTATCGGATCTAAAGAGACAAATTATTTATTTTGATTTAAGATTTTATTCTTATGCTCAAAAATCTTGGAGAGAAGCCTCGTGTGCTCACTATAATTTTGACATCTTAAAAGGCTAGAAAGGTTAGTACTACAACAAAGAGATCTAATGTGGTTGTACACGCTGCACTCTAAGAGGAAGTGATTTTCATCCTCGATGTTCATATTCTCACAGAGATGGAAAATCATTTTCATCCATGGTGTTTTAGGAACTGCCCAACGACCCATTTCATTATGGAGCTCATGAGAGTTCATTCTAATCTTGGCTATATTAATTTTCTTCTTTGAGCGAGTTAAAAGAGAGAGATTCTTTTGATCTTCTAGGGTGGGGTTGATGACCTCCTTATAATATCTTAATTTTCTTTTAGCTGCTAAATCTTTCTCACACGATATTTTTTCTTTGAACTTAGAAGTAACAATATTTTTAATGTTATTAATGTTTTGCAATATAGCATTCTCGTTGATCTCCCAAACCAAGCCTTGATGTCTTTATACCAACTTCGTTTGAGCCTTAGGTGGTTTTGGCCAGAATTTAAAGCTAGCTTAGGGAGTCTATGGTCTCCTATGTTATTGAGCTTGTTCTTGTACAAGAGAAGCCTAGTCATAGTTAGGCTCTTGATAGTGGAAAGACCCACCTCTATAATGAGAATAGGATATGGTGTATTGCTTTTAATTTTGAGGTTATACATTATAAAATGCTTCTGGATTTGGTTAATCTTTCTCCAGGACTCTCTAGAGATGCTACAACCCCAGACCTCACATCCATATAAGATAACAGGAGTGACTAAAGTTTCAAAGTGGAACTTCTTTCTATCCCACATTATGAGGCTTGCCATTTTAAAATTATTTTCAAGACCAAAATAAGCTTTCCACCCCCATTAATCCTTTTCTTATTGCTTTAGTTCCAGTTGAGCTTATGATGAATATCAATTCCTAGGCACTTGTAAGAAGGCACTTCCTCTAAGTTACTATTGTCATACATAAAATTAGCATAAGTATCCTTCTCGAATTTGATAATCGTAACTTTTGTTTGGTCAATGTTAACAGTCATACCCATGGTATAACATAAATGCTTAAGAAGTCTAAGTTTCTCATCAAGATCATATGGGCACCATGCGAGAATAACAATATCATCAACATAGAGAAGAAGGATGATGACTATCCCAGATAAGATCATCCCAGCACATCCTGCTTCCTCTAAACAACCTTCTAACTTGTCGATGTAAATGCCAAATAGGGTGGGGGAGAGGGGGCAACCTTGTTTAACTCCGATATTACACTTAATATCTTTTGACCACCCCTAATTTCTCTTTCACTTGCAATTACATTCTCGTATAACTTTATAGCGACAACTCTCAACTCAAAAGGAACCTTTAGCTCTTTTAATTTATTCCACACGTTATTTCTAGGAACCGTATCGAAATCCTTTCTGAAGTCCACAAAGCAACAAAAGGGATTGGATTTATCATTGCGACATTCCTCCACAATGATCCTAAGTGTAGCGAGGTGAGCCGGTTTTGAGCGCTGCCTTCTAAAACCCGCTTGGCCTTTAGCGTGCTTACCTTCAATTTCAAGCCATATGCTCAACTTCTTTTCCAAAATAGTACCATATAACTTGGCTACGAGAGGGTTAATCATAATAGTCTGATAATTAGATGGGTTATTTGCATCCCCACTTTTAAAAATAGGGATAATGAGGCTCTGAGTCCATGATTTAGGTAACCCTTGCTTGACCGCTTGATTGAAAATCTTGTGGATGTGGGGGATGAGGATAGGACCTCCAATTTTTAAGATTTCCTCCTGGTAACCTTCACTGTCCTTAGATTTCCCATTTTCCAGGAGTTTAACACCAAAATCAATGTCTTCTAATGAGAAAAATTCTTTCGTTGTGAGCAGGGTTTCAAAGTTATCCATGACATTTGGAGATTCATAAAGATTTTTAAGGTAGGAATTCCAGTTGTGTAAAGCAATTTTACTGTTATCTTTAGTTTTCCTAGTTAGAATCTGCCTCCAGAATTTCTTAGGAGCTACCTTAGCGAGGTGTAAGAGATTCTCTTGTCTTTTACGAATATACTACCTTTTTTTCATTTTAGTTAGGGCTTTGTATATTTCTATCTTGCCAATTTTAAGAGATGCATCAACAACTTCCTTAACTTCTCTCCTCACACTTTTGCAATCTTTGTCATACCATGGGTTGGTTTTGCTATTTGTTTTATTACTTGAAATTTCAATTGATAACTTGTTAATAGAATATGAAAGGGTTGTAGTAAAATTATGATAGAGGTCTTTTATGTTGTCTATTCTATATAAATGAAGCAAATCATTTTTTAATTCATTTAGAAATAGTTTGTTTTTATTTCTATCAAAGACTAAGTTCTTTTGGCTATAAGGACTATCTTATATGGGACCTCTATGCATGACAAAATTGAGAGTTATAAGTAAAGGCTTATGATCATAGTCAAACTCATGGTCATTTAAGATGTCAAAATTTATTATTTCATTGTATAAAGGGAGATCATAAATAACATAGTCTACCACGCTGCTACCAAGCCCATGGATGCAGGTCATCTATTTAGAATTGGGTCACTTCTTTAGACTGTTGCAAATTATGAGATCCTGAGCACTGCCGAGCTTGACTAGCTCCGACCCAAACAAATTCTCTTTGAGTTCTCCATAGCTCCTTTTCTACCGGATAACCAGAGTAAGGTCTTTGTCTAACCAAAGAGGATTAGGGTTGGAATGATTGCTTAGAAGAATAGTTTGGTTGCTTGAAGTTAAAGCATTAAAGTCACCCATTAAAAGGATATTACCTTCATTCCTTAGGCTAGAAATATCATTCTCTAAACCATTGTAAGGATTATTTTTATCTAGATTCTTTTTCTTATAGAAGTTAGAATTGGTGGGGGGGAAATAACAGATTGCTATGTAGGTCCTTTTATCATTAATGTGAGTAATCTCTATCCAACTATATTGGTTGTGTTAGGGCCTAGATTCACCTCAGGCTAAAAAGGTAAGCTTCTAGGTCCACATCAAACCACGCTCAGCCTGGTAGCTAGCCCTACCAAGTCAGGAGAGGGCTCTCTTTGAGCCAATCTTAGCTAATTATGGTCACTAAGGGCTTGATTAACTGATTTAGCTACTGATTTTAGGCTAGGTAAAGATTTAAAAGAATTTGTTTCATAAAATGATGTTTTTGTGGGCTCTAAGGGAAAGGCAGAATTTGGGTGCATGGAATGAGGCACAGTCTTGCAGGGATTCGATGGGGCAAGGTAGGAAACTATATTTGGCACTATAAATCAAGTGAGGTGGATGGATCAGACTGAAGAGGAGTTGAAGAGGGCAAGGGAAGGCATTGATCCTGTCCAAACAGTGGAAAACATTAAAAGCCTAAAGAAAACTTCAAGTAGAGCATTGCATTTCTCAATGTATTCTACTTACACTCTTGTTTGTTTAGCTGAGAAGAAGTAAAGAGAAATGATACATATAGCACATGAATAAATTCATAAAGACATAAGAAAGCACTGTACCAAAAAAAATGCCACAGGGATCCCAGAGAATGCTGCAAATCCTGGTCTCAATTCCTTAGCCAAAATACTGATGTGAGTGTACAATGAAGCTCAAGGCTTTCTCAAGAGTCCAACCATGTTAATGAATGAAAAAAAACATAATATAAACAAACATAGCTCATCCTTTCCTCTAGGGGTCGAGCTCACATGTTTAGGAGCTGATCCAACTGATCCTAAACTAAGAACTAAAATTTAGGCAACATAACAGCATACCTCTAGAAACAAGGAAACTGATACATTCAGTTTCAAACAACCTCTAAATTGATGAATCTACCTCTACAAGTAAAAATATAACATATTTACATCATGATCCATCAATTTTCATCAAATTACATCATAAATTTTCCCTTAAGAAAGTGAAAAAGTCAAACTAGGCAAAACTAGGCGAAAAACATGGGTAAAAGTGACAATTTTTCCTCTATGTGCTGCGCGTGATTCTCTATGCACCGCACCTGTTTGGACCCACTTTTGGGGGCCTTCCCGATGTCCAAATCAGCTCCAAGTAGGCTTGTCGGAAAGGCCTACATGTCGACTTTCCAACCCAAGTGGAATTTTTCCTTTTGGCCTTCATGTTCCCTGTCATAGATCAAATCTCCCAAGGTTGCTTCCTGTGTGTCAAAATAGGGGCAGTGAGGTCATTTTTTGAGTGTTTTTGACCTCTTTGAGGGCTGAAAACCGTCCCAAATTTCTTGGCCATAGGTAGGCAAGCATAACTTTCCATGCAAAATCTAGAAATGCAAAGTTTTTTTGATTTGGAGCCCTCTAGCAAAAGCGAGCACCACGTGGCATGGCACATAGGGAGGAAAACTCTATTTTTTGTGCAAAAAATTTCCAAAATGCAAAACTTGCTCCAAATTTTTTGAAATTTGGGCTCGACCTTCTCTATTAAGAGCTATGTTGAGCCAACAATGCCTTGGCTAATATCCGAAGTCAATCATGCTCCTTTGGCCTCTTTGAAGCCTTCTTCAATTTTGCCTTTAAATTCCTTATTCACGCCATGCAAACCTTGTTTTGCGCCATGTAATGAAATGCCATGTGTCTCAACAAGTCTTTCTCCTTGTTGGCCTTCTCCAACAATCTCTCTAAGTGGATATTGACTTTTGAGCCAAGACTCGCAATTGGCATTGATCTCCCGCTTGAGTAAAGTGAACTCCACCCTCCTCCTTTGGGCAGCTTGGCGATTCTCCTGAATGTTTTGTAACTCCATAATCACCTACTGATCTTCAAGATGCTTATTCCTTTGCTCCAAGTATTTTATAATCCACTTAGCCCTCTCCAAGTTGAGGGACAAGGCTTTGATCTCTATTTGCTGCTCTTGGATGATTGCTTTGAGATTTGTGCTTTCCGGGCCCATGTCTGTATCATCATCCCTAATAAGAATAAAGTCCCGCTCACTTGAAGGCCCCTCATCCTGCATTGGGATATTGCCTTTGTCCTGAACCTATGGTGCTGATGACGGAAGCGAGGCCCCTTCCACCCCAGGTGGAGATAACACTTGCTTTGCTGCTGCGAACAACTACCTAGTGCCTTTCTGATAAGTAATAAAAACTGGCACAGTAGCAGTGTGTGTCTCATGACCTTCATGCTGATAAGAAGGTCCACTTGCCTTCTGCAAAATCCTTGAAGGTCCCTGAGGAGCTCTTAAAAACTCACGAGAGATGAAGTCACCCCAAGTGATGCCCTGTAATCCAAGATGATGAATAACTACAATTTTTATGAGAGAAAAATGATAGATACTGTTAAACTGCTGCTGAGGGGTCTTGTGCTGCATTAGAGTGGTCATCCTTTCGATATTTCAGCACATGAAGAAAGGGATATTCATCGTTCGTACCTGGGTAAAATGCACGAGCAACCTGATATGATAAGCATACAAATGGGAGAACCGGCCCTCACAGCTGAAATACTTCATAATCAATTTCATCAAAGGAGCATATTCATCTCTGATATACTGAAAAAGAAACACTCTCTTGAGCTACCTCAAGAAGCCAGGCTTAATGTACGGTTCATAATACTGCCGGTCAATTTTCTACCTCTTGTTCCATGGCTCTCCAATGTTGGGAATACCGATTGCTAATGAAATGGATTCTGGTGTTAATGTGAAAGTAACACCAACTAGAGTGGCTTGATCACCATGTAAATGCAGTACAAACAAATGAGCCAACTCATGATGAAACTGAATGCTAGCAACCTTCTCACAAAATCCATAACATGACTGATGTCGGAAATAAGAGATGGCAAGTGGGCAGGCCTGCAATTCAGCAAGGGTGGTTGATTCTTCTCTGATATGTCTGCCACCTCGATGAGGCCTCCCGGGTGCATTTCCCTCTGTAGGTGAGTCACTTTGGGTCTCCTCTTCATAATCATATCAGGGATCAGATGCCATGGAAAAATAGGTGCTGATATGTCAAACTGTCTCGGATTGTCTTTGATGATGTGTTTGACCTTTGTCACCAAGGGAAAACAATGAAATGAGGGACTGTAAGGGGAGGGAAAAATAGTGGAGAATTAAGGGACTGTTGGGATAGATTTTAGTTAGGGAAATGTGGGATGTTTTGGGATTATAGGATTAGGGTTTGGGGATTTACAATTGAGATTTTGGAAAAGGGAATTTGGGATAGGGGATTGGTTAATTCAGGGGCTAGGGGAACTAAGGGAATAAAGAAATCATGGGACAAATGGGATGAGGGAGTGAACTTGGTGACAAAACAGTGAATTGAAACCCTATCAGCAAGTTTCTTTGAGGTATTTTAGAAGGTAGGGTTTGATTGTTTAAACAAGTACCATGAAACACACACCATCAAACCATCATCAAACTTGGATAGAAAATAGCTTTGAAAGGTCTACCTACTTGTATCAAGATCAATCCATGCGATTTCGGGCGATTGGAGAGAGTTTGGGTAGTGTTTGGGTTCTCTGGTTGTGTGCGCCGCGCAGCACGCCCAATGTGCTGCACCTCACCAATGCGCCGTTCCCTTGTTATTTTACACTGGATACTGAGGCCCAGTGTGCCACGTTAGTTGTATGCGCCACGCCTCCTACCCAGTGCGCTGCGCCGAGCAACTTGGTGCGAGTTTCACTCAAACTTCACACTCACTCACCAAAATTGCTCTGCCTTGCTTCTCTTTTGCAAATGAACTTATCCAATGAAGGAATAGCTTATAAACAAAGAGCTTTTGAAATTTTGGCTCATGAAACCCACTTTTATAATGTTTTGCAAATGACTTTATTTCAAACTCTGTTTTTTTGGAATTTTCACTTTTTTTTAGCCTTGCAATGAACCAAATATCCTGAGCTTTGCTTGTTTTGCAGGTGTTGGAGCTTTTTGGGCTAAGGAGAGAATCCAGGGTGCAGATGAAGGAATTTATAATGAAGAAAACAAAATTTTCATGATTTTTGAACAATAAAAGCTAAATACTTTTTTTTTCCTCAAAACAGAGTTTTGAGGAAAAACACATTTTCGAACACTTGGTGATGAAATTTATTGATGTTGGAACCTCCTCATGGCCTACTGGTTGCTTATTAGACACTTTGACACATTTTGTGATGAAACCCTAATGAAACCCTAGACCTAGTTGACAACGAAACCCTAAAAAGACCTTTGCAATCTTTAATAAAAACAGGACTGTAAATGCGTTTTGATGAGCAAACATGAATCAACAGGTAAATGACATGAGGGACATGAGGAAAACTATTAGAAAGCCACTACCGTTAGACGATCCATGCGCCTAATGGAATTCAAATGACTAGGCAGGACACCTAATATGAAATGCAACAAGAGGATTTGATCTCTAACAGAGGGATGAAGATACCAACACTAACAGGTTGTAAGGGTCGATTCTATAAATCGTAACATGGGGGGAGATGTTCTTCTTAATGTAACAAGCTATACCCCCAATGCCTCTATGGGACAATCGTTTGTTCCAGGTAGACCATAGTGCAAAACCATCTATGTTAGGGACCTTAGATTATTCGTGCTCCCAAGTTTCAACAAGCAATATAATATCAACATTGTTCGAGATCCAAATTAGCTTGGGGCCTTTGTTCCATGGAAAACCTCGACGGTTCCAAGAAAGAATCTCGAGCATGTTGAATTGTTATTTATTACTATCTTTTTGGTTTCTATCTCGAATAACAACTTTTCTATTTCTGATTATAACCCATTTTCCTTCCTTTCTAGCTTATTTTACCTTTTGAACCTCCTTTCTTAATTTTGCTTGATCTTCTACAATGAGATCTTCATTTATAAATATTCTCATTCCTTTTAGACTTGAGGTTTTACTATGTCATACTTATGGTCAGTAGAGCTCATCTTTATTTGGATCAGCCTTCCTTTATTCTTAGTTAATTTCCCGAATCTTGTTGCTTATGTGAGACACATTGTTTCAATTTGTAATCTATTATGTAATTCAGTTTGGGATATGGCTAAAGTATTCTCATCTACCTCCTCTTTCAAACCGAAGAATATAAGGTTCAAGGCCATTTTTCTCATGCTCATGGTCTAATTCTATCAATTTTTTCATTTCATCTTTAATTGGTTTGATATCTAATTTACCTGCCACACTATTTAGGGTAAGGTGGATATTAACTTTTTATTCTATTTCTTTAATCATGTCCTTCACTTTAAGACTCTCTAAAGTATCATCATCTCCTTGCTGGGATGTTTGGTTCGTATCTTGGTTTTGTTTTTCTATAACCTACAACCTAGTCTCTATTGCCTCCATTTTATTCTCCAATAGTTCTATTTTATTTTCCATTTGTTTTTAGATCTTGTCTTCAAGAGATGTGAATTTATTTTTCAGCATGGTTTCTAACTCTGTTTGTAGCTTGACTTCTCTTTCTTCTCTACGTTTCTCTAAAGACTCTATATACTCATTAAGGCTCTGTAGAGTAATTGTGCTAGGTTTACCTTTGGTAATATTTGGTAGTTGTGGTGAATTATTCATACTTGAAAATATATGAGCATACATGTATTAGAAAAAGATAAGGAATGTGTGCACCTGATATCAGCAAATCGGACCGCAGACCCTCAAATTGAACTGTAGCCCATAGACTGGATTGGATCTGGAAAGATGAATGGCTGAGACCACAAATATTGGAAAAGTATTTGGAAAAATCACACTGCAAAACCACCGAGACCACAAAACCATGCAGAGATGATTGAAGCGTAGACAAATCTACGAATACACTTGCAAATTATTCGACGAACCACCAAGATTGCAAAGCCATGCAGAGATCTACACCTGCAAAACCACGCAGAGATCTATTTATATAATGATCCAAGTTTTGTAGAGATTAGGTAAGAGATGGCACGACATAATTGATGGCACCGCAGAACCATGCAGAGGTCTACATCTGCAGAACCACGCAAAGATCTATTTATATAATGATCAAGTGTCATAGAGAATGGCACCACATAATTGATCACATCGTAGAATTTGAGACCCCAAAATTGTATAAAATATGAGAGCACCACAGAATATGAATTGATGGCACTGCAGAATTTGAGACACCAAATGTGTATAAAATATGAAAGCACCACAGAATATGAATCGATGGCACTGCAAAAAATCAGGTCATCCCATGATTGTAGATCTAAGTGCCGTAGAGATTAGGTAAGAGAAAATCAGGTCACCTCGTGATTATAAATCTTGTATCCAAGTTCATATCAGGAATAATCTTTACTGCAACCTTAAATTTAAACTTTGTTTTCAGAAGTGATGCAGCTGAAATGGTGGCCGTTTCAAATAAAAACATAGATTCTTTCCGTCAACCATCTTATTTTCTGTCATTTTCACCTTTGCAAACCGCAGCCTTATTTCTACCTGTAGAGAGCGTATAATACATATTTCATTTGTGGCCTTGCCATTGAATTCGTTTGCTAAATCACATATATTGTTTGAGAAATCAATGACAATTAGCACTCATTAAAGGGGAAAAGGAACCCTAGAAAGTACTAACGAGGATTAATATAAACATATATTAATTACATACACAACTATAATAGTAAAAATAATTTGTATATATTTAATATTATTATTAATAGATATATAATTATGATAATAGTTATTATATTTTAAAATGTTATTATAGTCCCAAGGGTTAGCTCAATTGGTTGAGTCCCCGTTGTTAAGTGCCTTGCCGATCGGGAGGTCACAAGGTCAATTCTCCTTGATGCCCTTAGGGTTAGGCCCTGCTAGTCTCACTCCCTTTGGGGTTGATCTCCCTGGATTTTCCCATAAGAGAAAAACTTATAAATATTATTACTATATTAAAATTATGACAATAATTATAATACTAATTTATAGTAATTAATATTATATTATAATAACATAAGAATAGTTTTGATACTATCAATCATAAAATGAACTTAAGGGATTATTGATATTTTAAATCCAAGGAATTATTAATATTATAAACCATACTATTAATATTAAACCCTACAAATATAAACCCTAAGATTAATATTATAAACCCAAGAGATTTATAACACAATGGATTAATATTAAACCCTAGGATTAACATTATAAACCCTTGAATAAATATATTAAACCCAAAATTATCATTATGAAGCTTAAGATTATAAACCTTTATATATTATTATACATACTATGGATTAATATTATAAACTTAAGGGATTATTCATATTAATAACCTAAGGGATTAGAAACACAATGGACTAATATTAAACCTTAATATTAATAGCGTAAATCCAAAGGGTTAGAAACATTGCAATACTAATTGTAAGATTGATGAATATAATAAACCCTAGAATTAATATTAAACCCTAGGATTAATATTATAAACCTTAAGATTAATTTTATAAACCCTAATATTATCTGCCCTAATATTAAATCTCAATATTATAGACTGAATATAAAAAATCCCTAATATTATAAACTTAATATTGAACCCTGGTTTTCCAATGTAATAATGCGATGTTAAATAAATTGCAACGTAATGTAATATTGTCATAATAATTGTTAGATTGATTGTCATATTAAGAAAAGATTTGTAATAATGGAATATTGGATATACTTTTGTACCGTTCGGATGTCATAGAATTAAACCCCAATATAAAACCATAACATCATAAAACAAATTATAATAAACAAGGGATTAATAAACCCAATGGATCATTAATAATGTAAATCAACGGATTAATATTATAAACTTGATAGATTAATATTATAAACAAAGAGATTAATCAACTTAAGGGATTATTAATATTATAAACCTAAGGGATAAAAAAACATGGGGGATTAATTTTATAAACTAAATGGATTATTAACTCTATAAAGAGAAGGGGTTAATAAGGCCAAAGAATTAATATTAAAAACCCTTGGGATTAATAAAACCCAAGGGGTTAATATTGAATCCCATATTAATATTATAAATCCTAAGAATAATATTAAACCCTATGAATATAAACCCCAAGATTAAAATTATAAACCCAAGGGATTATAAATCTAAGAGATTAATATTATAAGACCAAGGGATTATAAACCATAGGATTAATATTAGACCCTATAATTAATATTATAAGCCCTACGATTACTAATAAATTCTAGGAATACAAACTCTAACATCAATATTAGAAATCCAAAGGATTAGAAACATTGCAACAATGATTGTGAGATTGATTAATATTATAAACTCAAGGGATTAATAAATCAGAGGTATTATTAATATTATAAACCTAACAAATTAATATTATAAATCCAATGTATCAATATTATAAACACAAGGGATAAATAAAACAAACGAATTAATATTATAAACGTAAGGGATTATTAATTTTATAAATCCAAGCTATTAATAAATCAAGGGATTATTAATATTACAAATGCAAGAGTTAGTAAACCCAAGGGATTAATATTATAAACCCAAGATATTAATATTAAAAACCTAAGGGATTAATATAATAAATTCTTGATATTAATATGTCAGAAATACTGAGTTGGCGGGGTGGAGGAGGGGGGGGCAAGGTGAATTAGTATTTCATTTAATTTAATCTTAAAATTTACATTATGAAATTAATACATGACTTTAATTAAGACAACATGTGTATGTATGTTCTTTTAGTGACTACAATTAACATATTTTCAAATTACTTAACTTTTCACAGTTTCATTAGTTGTTAATTCAGTTAGCAGAGCAACAGTGTATCATAAGAATTATGAAATATATCCAAAGAAAAATACATCAATAGATAATGATAAGGACATAGGATATTTTAGGTGGAAACCCAATTTGGTAGAAAACAACCATTGTTGTCAACTTCACCTTCTTTCTTATCATAATAAAAATGTTTTGCATCTTGTATTGGCACACACTCTTATCAGTACATGCGCTCTTACCTACAAGAGGATATAAACTCCACAAATTCTCCAGCTTCGACTAGAAGGAAGTTAATACAACTTGATCAGCTTTACCCGCTCCTACTAGAAGGAAGCTCCTACTATTTCATTGAAGTTTCCAGCCCCTTAGCAATTTTGTGGACTACATTTCAAAATATTTCACACTGGATTCACTTGACTCAACCACACATCAAAAACATGTAGGCCACATTTGATCCAATTTTCAAACTGGACCCACACCAAGAGTTAAACTCAAAAATTGAATACCAATAACCTTTCTGGTGTGCTCAAACTGTATAAATCAATACCAAGATACCAGTCACCTCTATGCAACCAAATCACCACTAACAAAATGTACTTCTTTGTTTATCAACTAAGCCAATATCAATTCAAGCCCTTTTCTAATTAAACACAAAAATGTATACTAAAACCATCCATTAGCATACTGATCAAGTAGCAAAACAACGCTTAACAATTTCAAAACTCTATCTACAACAATTAAACAACTCTCACCACATTGATCTTAATCTGCATAAAATATTTCATTCTCAACATCTGAAATCAAAACCAAATATATATGTGACTATAATAAAATGGATCCACTTATATAGGTGTGTTGTTGCTATGACAAAAACCGTCCAAAATTTTTCCTATACTTGAATTTTGGAGACTACTATGGAACAACGGTAAAGAAACACACTTTAGCTAACTCTATACCTAACTCTATACTAGACCAAGTTGAACTTAACTATTTCCTATGTGTCGGAATATCCTAACAATCATGACAAGATGATGATGGAGGAAAAGGAGAAGGAGACTATGCTAGAAGGCAACCATGGAGCTTGTTAACACAAGAAAATCGTACACATGTTTGCACAATCTAGAAGACGCTAAAAGACTTCCATCAGAATGCACAAGTGAATATTTTCAAGTGGAATAAGTCATGAATTTTAAAAAATTAAATTTCTCCTAAGGTCCAAAGTTTACAAAGATAAAAAATTGAGTTCTCCACAACTATTTCTTCAATCAACACACACACTCGGAATATCTCTCAAAAGACATGCAGTGGAGGACGTGGATGACTCAGTGATTCGAGACCACTCCATGTTGATTTCTATATCATCATATGTGATCTAGCATTGATATTTTTCAAAGAGGCTAAGACACATGCATTCTCCCAAACCCATAGATTGTTTGGGAATATTTCACCTAGAAATGGTTTAATTAAAACAATTAATCATTTTTAATGTATTCCTAAGTCTAAACTTAGGAAATATGATTAATTAAAGGGTATTAATTAAATCTTGTGTGAATCTTCTAGAAGAATATGAGGACCAACTCCCAGTTAATTTGAGCCTTTGATTATGTCTTAATATTGCCTGTTGGTGCTGCAACGAGACATTAGAAGAAGGAGCTTGATGGGAACATGGATAACACACCGAGATAGTGAGATCTAGAGATTGAATTTATCGAGAGTAGCAGAACTGAGTTTCCAGAGAGAGATCAAGTGATCTTATTGCAGTGAGGGGCAGGGATAGTAGACAAGAGGGAATTTTTCCAGTTTCGGAGAGTGCAAGGAAGAAAAGCAATGAGAGGTTCAAAGAGGTAGTGCAGAGCTTCGGAGGGAGTTTGTAATTTTGCTAGGAGAGTCAAGATCTAGTGCCAGAAGCTGGGGTGTGAGACCAAAGGGCCAGAGAGTCGAATTTCCAGGGGAAAATTGACCAACAAGAAGGGTGTCACAGTTCCTAGAGGCTTTGATGCAAATCTGAGTAGGTCGATGCATAAGTAGTGCTGAGGCAGTATGGGGCTAGCCATCCAAAGCTTTGATCATATTCAAATTTCTAGGGATAGTGTGAAATTTTTATCACTATATCTTTTTCTGTTTATTCTCTTATCAAATTAGCAGTTTGGGCATTTAATGATTTGTACTTAGAGTACTACTACATAATAAGAAAATCCTCAGCTGCTGCACCGGTTTTTGAAAGTTTGGTTTTTCCGAGGACATTGGTCCAAAATTAATGGTCTATTTGTGTGTGTGTGTGTGCTTATTTCTCTCATGTGCAGTACTTTATTTCTATAATATTTTATATTGTGAAGGGTACAATATATTTTATTTCGATGTTTACTATATAGCACTATATGTAACTTGGCTAAGAAATTAACAAGTAGGAGAAATTTGATCAGTTGCTGATGTAGGAATTTTGATAACTATATTTTCACATGGTATTAGAGCACAAGTCGTAAGCATAGGAAATCAGTTGCACGTGAAAGAGGGAGTTCGAAAACACTATGTAGGCATCATTTCAAAACCCCAAAGTGGCTACGCATGCCATTGGCTAGAAGTGCCAATTTCGTGGAATACTTACTTCTCTGAGTGAGTCGACAGAGAGTAAATTTTCAGGATCAAAGAGGAAAATGGAGTAACACCGCAGTTTCCATGTAGAGTAGATCTTCAACTTGGATGCAGTCATTTTGCAGTGGTCGCTAGAAAATAGTGTCAAAAGGAGAGGAGAGCACACATTGAGGGAATTCTTTCCTCAGGGTAATTCTAGCCAGCAAGTTCAATTTTTTAGCAGAGAAGTAATAACATTGTGCAGTATTTCTCACTCCAAATGGGAATGTGAATAGTTGGGGAGAAGCTGGTAAAGGAGGAGGAATATGTGGCCCTCACACCTAAGGGGAAGCAGGATAAATGTACAAGAAAGAAGGACATTTTGAAGATTAAGTGCTTTAGGTGTGGTGAGCTTGGCCACTACAACACTTAATGCCCTCTTAGAAGGAAGGACAAGGAGGAGAAGTAGGATCAACAAGCTCCATCCACTGAGATCGATAGGTTGTCCTCCTGATTGGAGGAAGCATTTTCCATGATTGTCGAGATGCCTCCAGGGGTGAGGTGGGGTGATCTAGAACTATAGTCCTGGAGAGCTATAGAATGGGAAATATTCTTGAGGAGGTCCACCTCATGAATCAATACCTTTCTAGGGGATCCCAAAACATGTAGAATCGAGATGAATCAATGGCAGTTGGTGTATCCAGGTACCATAGTGACAGATGCAGTAGTTAGTAGTAGGTGAGATACTAGACAACATAGTGAAGAGTTGGCAGCAGTGCATATGGCATAAAGTAGAGTTAGTGGTAGCGCAGAGGCTTCAGTGAAATAGCAAAGGCTAGCAACAATGAGAACTCAGAGGACGGATCCATCATACTAACCACAGTTGGTTCAGTATTTTTGGATGTTTTTTCGTTGCAGTTGTTGCAATTCTAGAAGCAACAGTTGGAGAAGGTTGTAATGCAGATGTAGCATTGGCAGTAATTCTATAGGGCAAGCATTAACATAGATGAAGCAATGAGATTTTCATAGTAGTTCATGGGAAGTAGAGCCAAACATCAAGAGCGCATCAAGAGATGGTGCAGAGATAAAGTGATGCTTTTGTGGGTTGCAGCACCAGAGCACATTCCTCACTAAGACGGAGTGTTGATTTTTGTAGCATCGGATGTGCTCTAGACTCCAGATTTTACAGAGAGGCTAACACACATGCATTCTCTAAAACATTGAAATCGTTTGGGAAAATTCCAGTTAGAGAAGGTTTAATTAAAATAATTAATCATTTTCAATGTATTCCTAAGTATAAAATTAGGAAATGTGATAATTAAAGGTTATTAATTAAATCTGATGTGAATTTTCTAGAAGAAGACAAGGATCAACTCCTAATCAATCGGGGCCTTTAATTGTATCTTTATCTTGGTTGTTGATGCTCCAACGAGAGATTATAAGAATGAGCTTGATGGAACTTGGAGAACACACTGAGATAGTGAGATCTAGAGATTAAATTTCTCAAGAGTAGTAGGACTGAGGTGTCAAAGAGAGATCATGTGATCTTCTTGTAGTTAGGGGCATAGATATTAGACCAGAGGAAATTTTTCTAGTTCCATAGAGTGAAAGGCAGAGAAGGACATGAGAGGTTCATAGAGGTATCACAGAGCTTTAGAGGGAGTTTGTAATTTTGTTGGGAGAGTCAACATCTAGTGCCATAACTCGTGGTGTGAGACTGGAGGGCCAAAGAGTCGAAGTTCCAGAGGAAAATTGACCAGAATGAAGGGTGAAGTTCCTAGAGGCTCCGATACATATCTGCGTAGGCTGATGCAGAGATAGAGCAAAGGTAGTGTGGGACTAGCTATCTAGAGCTTGGATTAAATTCATATCACCAATAATAGTGTGAGATTTTTCTCACTACCTCTTTGCCAGTTTATTCTCTATATTATATTGCCAGTTTAGGAATCTAATGATTTGTACTTGTATTACTAATACCTAATAATAAAACCCTCAGTCGTCGCACCGATTTTCCCAAGTCAGGTTTTTCCATGGACATTAGTCCAAAGTTAACAGTGTATTCGTGTGTGATTTTATTTCTCTCCTATGTAGTATTTTATTTCTACGGTACTTTATATTTTGAAGGATGCAATAGATTTTATTTCGATGTTTACTATGTAACACTATAAATAACTTGATTCATAAATTAACAAGAAAGAGAAATTTAATTAGCTGTTGCAGTAGGAATTCAGATAACTGAATTTTCACACCTCACACACTTGAAGCCGATTCTCTGACATGATCTCAGTCTAGGACAACCAAATTTTAGTCGCCCTAACAATATTCATCCTTCAATGTTATCATATTTTCGTACTCATGTGTCATTATCATACATCAACCAAGAGCAGGAAGATGGATTCAAAAACTCTATATAAATAGGCCATGTGAGAGTTAAAATATGAGACAATTTTATGGTAACCAAATTTCTATTAGAGAAAATCACCATTCCATTGTTGAAGCCAAAGAAGGGAAGAGCACTAGCATGTTGACCATATTGCTTCTAAGAAATCCATCATCCTAGTGAGAAAAGATGAATCCACCATTGGAGAATCTTCATACTTCTTTCAGAGAGAGGAGAAACTTTCAAAGAGATTGCAGAAAAGAACCCCCTTTTGTGAGGATATTTTAGCATCATAGCTCAAATAATTCTCTTCAAGTGTCTAAGATTCATCTATTGTATTAAACCTCTACTACCAGCAGCCAATAAAAGGATATTTTTCCATTATTTTGTTGACTTGTTTGCTCCATTGAACATTGTTTGTGTATTTACCTCTTTGTTTAGTTTATTTTAATGTATGAATTGTTTCCACTATTTACAATTTTGTATTATGTTTACACTAATATATTTCAATGCCTTGTTGATTCATTGAATAAATATGTTATATTATACTACTTGGTTGTTGTGGATCCTTTGCTTGTTCTAGTCGTGGGTGCAGGTTCTAATTATAGGAATTGGAGCTACAATTGGAGCTTACAAGTGAGGAAGAAAAGAAAGCTTACTACTGTGAGGCCCCAAAATTATTGTATATAATGCATCTTTCTGCCCATATGATGCCTTGCTTATTGCCTTGTTTTACTAGTTCATGGACCTTTATCTTGCACTTATACATTGTTTTCATGCAATAGTGAAGATTTACATTTGGTTTACATTGAATAACTTCATTATATACATTTCTTAGTACTAATTTCCATTAAATGTTAATGTAGGTCTTGCACTCCATAGAGATCATGCACCAAAATGGACGTATAGGGGGGCATGCGATCATCTGAGATTTCCATAGAGGAAAATGATAGATGAAATATATTCATAACTATTTTGGATCCTTTTTTACAATGGTAGGTGCACTTATCTTTCATTGACCCATTCTTGCACTAAAGAGAAACCAATTTGGGGATTCGACATCTCAGTGCACTTTCAAAGAAATATGAGAAAGGTTTTGTTAAAAATGATGTTTTAACACCTCCACATGAGTTATAATGCACTCGGGTTGAACATATGGGTTTCTAGAAGCCAATTAACAAGTCTGATCAAAATTCACACAGCTTTCAAACTGCCTACTTTGACCTTGATTTTCATGCATATGGAATCAAATATAAAAAATATAAGCATATAGGTTTTTTACTAGTATATAAAATTATCTAAAACCTAATCCGTTTCCAAAAATGACTATGGTTAAGAATATATACTAGGTTCTTTGGGGAAGTTTTATAAAAAATAACTGTTTTTCCATAATTCTAGGATCTTTCCCAGATTTGCAAAAAAGATGGAAATTGCATATCAAATTCTTGTATCCTTTATTAGAAATTGGTTGTAATAGACCTCCTTTAGATGGGGAATCTATTATGATCCCCTCACATTCAGTTTGTGCTTGTTTCGGCTTGTTCAAATCCTGTCATGTAATTGTGAATTATATAAGAGCTAAATCATGGCTCTCTAGAGGAGGACATCAAGCCATTTTTTGTACTCTCATGCTACTAAGTTGAGTGCTGAGGGTCTTCCACTCCCTCAGATCAATTTGGAACTGGACTATGGAGCTCTAAATGCATAAAGACTGGTATTTCCATTAATAACAAGCATCAATGTGGGGTTTATGCATCTCTTTTATGTATTTATTATAATGTTAATCTTGCTCTCATAGACTGAGTGTTTTCCTTAAAGGAAAATGAGTTCGTTGGATAGGGCACAACCAACCCATCTTGTTCTCTCATTGCTATTATATTGTGTAATTAAGTACATGAAGTGATTATTCTGGAGGTTGCTTATGAATGATATGTGTGATTGATTGAATGAGCTCTTGTGTATTTCTTTTCCTTTGCAACAATGTTCTCAGATTTGAGGTTTTGTTTGTTGAAGTGTGTTTCTTTATTTTGCATTGAAAGCATTTCTTTATGCTCATTTTTTAAGCACAACAAGCATTGCGTTCTTATAATTTTTCCTTTAAGTTATCTTTGAGTTAAGGATAAGGGTTTACATGATTTCATCTCTTTTGACCTTGCTTAATGATTAAGATAGATCTCATTTAAATATCATTTATTTGCAGTAAGCACAGAAGAACACCTCATTCTGATAAATGCATATTGTAACTATGTAAGGAAGTTGATTTCTTTGTGGAAATTGTCAGATCTAAATCATATTCCTGGCCATTTTAATCATTTGTTTATTTAAATTATTTAAGTATAGGACCCAAATATCGATATCATTTAGATCAAATATCTCAAGTTGAACCTTTTTATCTGAATCAATTTCCTTCGCAAACATAGGAGTTTACTTGAAACAAAGTGTTAAATAGTTCATAGGGGGGTAGAAGTAAAAGATATTTGTAAGGTGATTTCATTATTCAAACAAGAGTTCAATATTCAGATTTAGGTTTGATAAAATTTCCATTTGATTTCACATTTTAAATTTTGAAGAAACATGTGATGGTTTGGGAATTTTTATCTTGACTTGAATTAAAGCTTCCTTTACACACCTTTTTATTTCAGTCTTGATATCACAATATTTTTGTTGGTTAAGGCATAAAGATTGTTGAGTGCATAAATAGATTCGTTCCAGCATAGGAACAAAGTTGTTTGATTATAGGAACATAGTCATTATAGTGTGGGAAAAAAATTGTTCCAGTAAAGGAACAGAGTTGTTTCCATGCAGGAACATAGTCATTCTAGTGTGGGAACAAAATCATTCAAGTATAGGAACAAAGTTGTAATCTTAGTTTGCTTGATAAATTAATGAGTAAAGTAGCCAGTCCCCAGATTGATCAGTTTGATTTTCTTTTATATTTGTCGTACTTAGTGTAGAAATTGGGTTGAGAGTTTATGGATTGTATTCAAGAATTTGGAAGATTATTAGTGCATAGTCTAGAGTAAGGAGTGATTTTGTTAATAACTAAGGATTTCCTACAATTGTTGATAGATTGCAAGATTGGTGTTCATGTTTTCTTAAGTTTCCTTTGAGTGCAAGATTTGAATTAGTGAATTTTTTTAAATATGGAAATTTATCTTGAACTTTAGAAACCTTAGCAAATCTTGTTAGTCCCTAATATGCAAATTGTAAAGTTGTTGGTGACATTTTTGTAGAAATATTTAGATTTCCAATGGATTTATATTAGTCGATATAATATTTTCACGATTTGTAAGGTAAAATAATGGTGTACTATAAAATTTGGGGCAAATCATTTAAGAAAAAGATGGAAATTGACAAATATTTTTTTTGGAAAAAGCATGGAAAATTAGCCCATCTGCGAGTATTAGCCCCTAAACATTTCCCTGATTTGAATTAATTGTTGTTTGCGGGAATATATAAAGGGATTCATGTGCAATTTAAACTATAATTTGATTTGCAGATTGCTAGGGGATCTCTTTGGCATTTCTAGTTGTACGCCTCCAAGTTTACGAACTCCCCGATTCACAACTAAATGTTAAGTTGTTTATTACACCCAACAATTTGGTGGTTGTTAGGGAGGTGCTTGAGGGATAAGGCCTTGGTGTTCTATTATGCTCTTTTCCTTTTTTTGCAAATTATTTTTAATTAGTGTGATTCTCTTGCTTGTTGAAGCATACTGGATGGTATCGCCAGAGAGCTCATAGGCTTGGTCCAAATGAATTTTCAGTGTGATTCTCTTGATTGCTGAAGCATACTGGATGGTATTACTGTTAGGATATTTTGACACATAGGAATAGTTAAGTATAACTTGGTCTAGTATAGAGTTAGGTAAAGTGTGTTTCTTTACTATTTACATTTGTAACTTACAATCCGACAGTCACGATATGTAGTGATCCGACGATTCATTCTCTCCTCGGTATTACGACACTTGATCCGTGGCTTGACACTCGATTGGTCCATGAATTCTATTTGAAGCGCATGGAGGGTCATTTGTAGGTTCACTGTGCATGAGAGAAGCGTATGTAAATTTTCATTCTTTTATTAATAAATTGCCTGTAGTAGCCACGTTGGCGCAGGCCGTGGACTGTTTCCCTCTCTGAGGGTTTTAACCACGTCAAAATACTGGTGTATTGATCTGTGATCTGTTTGTGAGCGGTGTCTTTCTGGTGTTCTGTCTGAGGAACTTACCCTGTAAATTCCTACATGGTATCAGAGCTATTTGAGGGTCGCGTCTGTTGGTGATCCAAATCTGAAGCTGGTAGAACTGCATGCGGTTGTCGTTTCTTAGATCTACTGTTTCTGACTGCTTTCGGGCCGAGAGGACTGCTCTGTTGTGTTTGGAGCATCTGTTCCAGTGGGGAACCCCTTTCGTTTCACGCGAAAAGGTTTCTGGTAGCCCTATCTGCGTCATTTTTAAGATCTGGAGTTATACAGTCTTTATTTGCAGTTTACCTGTTATTTTCTCTCTGTTTATTTCGGTTTCGGTTTATTTAGCTATTTTTTTACCAGATCTATACCTTTCATTTCTGCGTATGCTCTTTGCCTTGCGACTCTGTGCGATCTGGGCAAATCAGAAACAGAAAGGAAGAATTTTTCTCATGCGTATGCTCTTTTCCCTGCACCTTAGTGTGATCTCGGAAAATCAGAAACATTGAGGAAAATATTTAGTTTCCGGGTAAAGCTAACTTTAAGCCGTAAGGCTTTTTTTTTTTGCATGTCCATGTTGGGTTTTGTGTTTTTGTTTTGTAGGGAGAAAAAGAGCTTTCTCAAGCAAGCACGCAATCCAAAGCATCCGTGACTAAAAGAAAACAAAGCGCCCCCCCCCCTCTCTCTCTCTCTCTCTATCATTTTGTATAGTTCACTTGGTTCAAAGCTAATTTAAGGGAGTAGAGGTATTGGGTTCAAATCTCATTTTCATTGAAAAAGGAGCACTTTTTTTTTCATTTCCGCACATTCCCGCACTTTGCTGGCGCCTTCATCAACCTTTTTTAAAAAGGTCATAATTTCTTCATCCAGAAGTCGTTTTCAGAACCGGTTTTTTTGAACCAGCCTAACTTTTCGAGCTCTTTCCATTGGAAAACTTAGTTTCAGCATATATAGCTTCAGTTTCTATAAAAATGGAAAGTTCATGCCAAGTTATCCTTGACAGCACCAACTACTTCCAATGGTAGTCCTACATTGTGGATTTACTTAGAAGTAAAGGTCTTTACCGAATCGCCACAGGCCAAGAAACCAAGCCAAAAGATGAAGAGAAAGCAGCCAAATGGGAAAATAGGCAAGACCAAGCACGTGGGTTGATAGGGATGTCTATCTCTCCCGATCTTAGATTCCATATTGCTGAACTTGATACTCCTGATAAAGCAATGGAGAAGCTTACTAAAGTTTTTGGAATAAAAAATGAACTTAGAGCCCATCAGCTTCAAAATGAGTTGCTTACATTAAACCCCAATGATTTTTCTTGCATTGAAGATTTCTTGTCCAAGTTCAAGACCATTAGACTTCTCTTGGAAGGATGTGTCAAGTTAAGAAACAAGACAGTGCCCTTAATCTATTGCATTCATTTTCTAAGTTGGGCACCAGCCCTATCTCTGTGTTTGGTGTTTCCACCTTCCCCATTCTACAAGAGAAGCCTTCATTCTTAAGGACATGACTACAGCCTCC
>APFE031183532.1:0-13648 GCA_000404065.3 Pinus taeda
ATGCACAAAACCATAGGTAGGTCTGTCCATCTAATATAGGTAGGTCATGGAAAGAATATAACACAACCCAACAAGTTTAACTTTCTTTTAATTTTATGATTGTAAATAACTAATGGATTGTATGTGTTCACATAATTTTATCATACATTGTCTACCATATTATTTAATGGATCTTTTCAAGTGCAACCTATTATTTTCCGAGAATTGTTTCGATGCACCTTCCTGTAAACAAATTGCATTTATTGTTTTCCATTTTTTTTCTTGTTATAATTGTGATGATGAGAATTATTTAAAATAAATAAATTAGAGATTTTTTTTAATATTACATATTTAACTTACTCTGTGTGTGGGGGGGGGGGCTTAGTCTAACTTATAAACGAAAGACTTTTCACGGGAATTCGGCAATTTTTTTTTAAGAAACAACGTAATTTTTTGTTGTTTAAAATACATTTGTGAATGCATAAATGGATTCAGCACCCTAAAAACCCCCTGGGGCACACAAATTCTACAATTTAAACAACCTAAACTCAAGTTTTTAAAAATATCTACCAGATTTTGGTTAAAACTAACAAAAAAAAAATATCGTGAAAAAGGTCATCTCGTCTATAAGTTAGACTACGCCTATATATATGGGTCATAGTTCATATTTATCCATAATGTTACAATTGTGGATATGTGACAAGGGAGATCAGTGTTCCTAGATCCTCGTAGTTTTGTTGATTGAACAAGTGAAGAAGGTTGGTGGTGTGGCAAAGATTATGAAAATTAGAACATATGAAAGTAAGAGTTGGGAAATGTAAGAGAAAGTGATTTTCATCTTTACAACTCTTAGTATCGCAAGGTAACAAATTCTTTTGTCCCAAGATGACAAAATTAAACATAACCGTTATTTTATATCTTATGTTTCATGTTAGATATATTGTCGTATAGTAAATGTGAATACGAAATTTATTATTATGTCTTTGATAATACATAGTATGAGTTACAAAGATGAGTGGTAATATAATCGAATTAAATCCAAAATCCTTGTAGATTCTTGAATTCCAAAAGAGCTCGGACGTTCGACCTTGATGAGGCGATGGGGTGGGTATTCTTTCCACCTTGCCATTGGGAATCCAATCCTTGGGGCTTATACCCCACATCTCTTCAACAACATCGTTGTTGGCATCCGTAATGACGGGTAGGCCTTGGCCGGCCCTGCCAAGCTCTCGAACCATCGGCATCAGGGCATAGACCCCGTCTAAATATTATGATCTACAAGTTGGTACAAGCGACATAGATTATATACATTTTTAAATTTATATATATATATATATAATATATATATATATATATATATATATATATAGTTCAACCTACAAACGATGTGGAATTGTTAGATATGCAACACATTTATGGAAAACACATGTGGATTGAGCTTAACTAAAAAAGATAGTACTTATAAACTTTGTGAATATATAGTGACAGATAGAATTAGTATGCACACAGTGACTTAGGTGTGTTATTTACTAGACTATTAAACTTGCTACAAGCATTGTGCATGGTTGAGATATCACAACCCAAGAGGTGGTTCCGTTCAATTATATATTTTATATATATAGGTGGGTAAACTATATAACATGATAATCAATTTTATATATGGGATTGAACATTCATTGATCCCATTTTAAAAAGAATATCATTAAAATATATTAGTTGTGCCCCTGGAGCGTAACTTGTGATCTGGGACTTAGATCAAAGTAAAATTTATATCATCGGAAACATCTCATTGAGCCAGACGTAATGGCAACGTTAGTATAATTAGTACAAGGGGTTGAGAGGGAGTGTTACAACTAAGTCGTAAAAGGAATTACACATTTCCTTCATACTAGGACATAAAATGCACCTATAGACACTAAGATATATATATAGTATATATATATATATATATAATTCCACAAGAAAAAAATTTGTTTTTTATTTGAGAGAAACAAAAATACAATAGTGAGGTGCTCTAGGCATAGTCTAGAACATATCATCATGAGATTCATAATCTTTCACTACAGTAGTACATCAAGAAAAATCCATAGCCTTCATAATATCAAGTATTGTTAGAAACAATGGAAACCAGGACACTACTAAGAGGGGGGTGAATCGATGGTGTGGCAAATTATACAATTCTTCACAAATTACACTTTTCAATCACTTTAACACTTATTAATGGATCAACAACACAACTCAATCATGTAGAACATAACATCATAAACATCAAGCACATGGGCAACATATACACACCAATCTTATTTTTATTACAAGGTTCAACCTGATTACATTAATGCCCCAAAAGCTACTACTTGTAGGTTTATCAACTGCTACTAAAAGGAACTTCTATCCCTACTTGTTTATCAGCTATCAATGAAAGGGACTGTTGCCCTTGCTTGTTTACCAGTACTCACTAGAAGGAAATCTTTCCCCTACTTGTTTATCAATCTCTGCTTAAAGGCATTGTTTCCCCTAAACATTTACTAGCACCCACGAGAAAGAGCTACTACCCATGATCTGCAAGCTACCACTTGTCTGCCCTGATGATCCATTTTTCATCCATTTTCAAACTAGAACTAATAGGTCACTTATGTCACAATAAAATAAATCCTTCTCACTACTACTGCTCACCAAAGCCACCTTACAAACACATTCATCAATCTTTGATTATTGATAAAATCACCTTCAACAATTTTTCAATATTGAACACACCTAATTGGTCAAATCACCAACCATACATACCTGCAACATCAATCACTAATCCATTAATTTCCTTCTCAAACGCCTTTGAGACACCAAGGTCACTCTCTGATTTACCTTTGATGCATATCCATACTATTATGTATCATGTTTCCAAACAACTCTCATCCACACACTGCTCTCTGCAACATCACAACTTGTTGCTCGAGTTCTAATTTTAAAGAATTTTGGATTGATATTTTTGGATTGAAATTTTGGTTAACTTGTTCTTCAAATATTTTCATGAATCTTCAATTTTTTCCTTTCTCCTGTTCATTACAATCCTCTAACTGGGTTCACCAAGTTATCAACCTTCAAAAAACTTTTTTATGCAAGTTAAACTGAGTTCTTTCACTAATTTTAGCAATTCTAGCCTTTTACAGGTTTTAGTTGGGCTTCTTCTATTTTTTATCTAATGTTTAATTTGGCTTAACTACTTCCAAACTAATAGTTCCACCTTTTTTCCTTTAGCACCTATTTCTTAGCCCTTTACTTGTTTTTTTCCATAAGACCAGGTCTCTGCGACTATTGGCTAGGCCTTTGGGTGCTAAGCCTCTTTATGTCCTACGCGGGCTTCATTGCCTTTGTTAATCCTCTACGCCATTGGTCTATTTCTAAGCGAAATGACCACAAGAAGCGCTTAGCAGCCTTAATAGTCTTTGTGACTCGTTATGACCTGCACGTCCTTGGTTTCATTTCTATGCGAAATGACCATGAGATGGCGCTAAGGCCAGAGCTCCAAATACCGACACCTTTTATTTGTGCCCCTTCATTATACATCGTGCCCTTGGTATATTTCTACTTGAAATAACCAAGGGTCAGGGCTTACCCCATAGCCCCTTCTATCTTGATGCTTTAATATTGTGCCTCTTTATACACCCATCGGGGTCATGTCGTCGGGTCGACATGTCCCATGGGGACCACCCGACCTCATTCTCATTTCTTGCCACTCTACCAACGTATCAATGCTGACATGTCCTAGTGCCTATCTCCTAACACATTTTTTCTATGCCCCTTCATATAGCATCAAGGTCTTCCTTACTGGATGAGATTTCTTAGTGGGGTCCCCCCGATGTAGCAAGATATAATAGAATTTCTCTCGGGCTTAGTTAGCTCTGACACAAGCCTTGTCAACCCAATGCCTCTTGCCCGACGCTTCCCTACTGTGTTGCTCTTTAACCTTCCAAGCTCTGACCAATGAGATGACATCATTTTGATGTCACTTCTGCTATGTTTCAACCTGTGATAGATGACATGTGTCACTCAAATATGGGCCCTTTAGGTACCCGAAAATGCAAAAAATGGTTTCCACGTGTCCACCGCTAATTGGCTAATGTTGATGTCATCACTTGCATCGTATGGGCCAATTGCATGTTTCCACTTGTCCTATCAGAGGAGAAAGAAAGGGTCCCTGAAACCTTTGTTTTGCAAGGAATTTCCTTTGTTAATAAAAAAAACCACCACATTCAAGAAACCAGCCTTGACACCACGCCATTGTGGTTTGTGGTATTAGGGGGAGTGGTCCTGAAGTGGTTCTCCCTTGTTGATCTACACGATCGATAGTATGGGAAACCACCTCTTGATGCCTTGAGGGCTAACAAGACTTCCATCTATAGGTATGTCACAATGTCGTCACGTGGCCCAACACCTATCTCCCGGAGCTTAATCTTGTGCTCCCCAAATATTTTTCTGGGCTCGCGCTCAGTGGGTTGAATTGTTATAGCACGGACCTCCTGCTATAATCCTCATTGATCATTTCTCTGTTTTCGTGTTTTGACGTTTTGCTTTGTGTGCCCTTTTCAATCCTCCAAGGTGCACCCACCAGGGTAGGTCCATTGGGATAGTGTCATCCCCTGGAATCATCCCAATTCATTCATCTCGGTGCTAATACTTATGCGCCATAACTATATCGTCGGGGTAACCTTGTGGAGCCAGGTTGTTAGGTGGGATCATACTATGCCAATAGAAATGTTTCTTATTGTTGTGTTGTCAGTCATGTTTTCCTGAAACTATGTATAGCCTATCCATCAACCTTTGTTCTCGGGTTTGGAACTTGTGTCAACTTTAGCTAGGTGCCAGAGGCTCACCCAATCACCTTTTAACTCTGCTATCATGGAATTAAGGTCACCGAATTTTAAATGGCTCTATATTTTGATCTAGGAGGCCATTTTCAATCTTCCACATATCACTAAAAATAATTTTCCAAGCTCTTTCCATTAGTGTGGGTTCCACCTACTTATTTGATTATCTATTTCTCCAAAATTGGCTCTAAACTCTCTGCACCATTCTCATCCATGTTGATCTTCTTATGATTGATCCTTTTCCATGCTTTTCCTTTTCCACCTTTACCATTTCCTTTTCCTTTTCCTTTGCCAATAATGACAACACCATTTATAGTGCTTTGCAATTTCCATGCTTTCCTTTGCCACCTTTGTTACTTTTTCCTTTGTCACCAATGATAACATATTTACCAATGCATTTGTAGTTGCCATTGTTTTCATTTGCAAATATTTTCCATTGCCTTTACATTTGTCTTTTCCATCAATGAAAGCATATTTCCAACAAGTATACCATCTATCAAGTAACAAACAATAGTATTAATAGTCCTTAATATTGTCATATTACAAGTTCAAAAGAAGTTTAGGAATAATTTAATGCAAACTATTGGAACACCACTATATGACCATCTTGTACTTCTTCCAAAGAGCCATATATCTCAAGTAGTTGAATTCCTTCTTTTGAGAAATGATTTGCACTCTTGTTGTGCTCTCTTTAAAACATGAGTATAATTATTCAAATCATATTGATTATATATTGTCTTTAATTCAATGCTGGTGGAAGGAGAGAATTATTTTGTACCCAAAAGCTTCCATTCATCCAATTATTGATCATCGAAGAATCACCCATGACTTGCAGCTTATTAATCCCTCTATATAAAATACATTTTAGTAGGTAGTAAAGGCCTTGAATTCCCCTTGGTTCTTTATTCCTCTTCTTATATTACTATTGACCTAAACTTTGTGTCTCTGTAAAATATAGAATGAAGCCAATCCCACTGATATAATAGTTGCCTTAAAAAACCATATATAAAAAAATACCTAAGATAATGACGTGTTTGCATATACCATAGAAAGAATTCACTAAGGGTTAACTTTAGAGTAATCTTGTAATATACCAATAAAGCATTAACCTAGGTAGTTACTTGGAAATTGGGCACCGTCTTCTTTTCAAACAAAATAAAATTTCTTGCTTTCAATATTCACTATAGAACTAAAAATGGGATTTCCCCAAGGCACTTTAAATATTTCTAAGCAAACCAAATATTGAGACAAGTATCTATATTTTCATATTTCCAGGTTTTGGAAACCCAATAACTCTTTAGACTCAACCTACATTGTGTCTCTACAACACCCCCTTATTTCATCTATCCCCACTCTTACTTATGATCCATCTCCCACTCACCATTTCAATTAAGATCCTATGACTAGAAGTGCTAATGCCATTGCCTTTCACTAGTTGGGTACATTCACTATATTCTTCATTTCCTTTCTAATCTAGTTCAAGAGGGTTTTTGGAGCAATGTATTTCTATGAAAGAATCATTTCCATATGATTTTTTTTTGACATACCATGGTGATTTTTTCTACTAGAGTGCTAATAAATAAATGTATGTTCTTTAACCCCAACCCCCTAGGGATTTTTAATTTGCAACCCTCTCCCAGTTAACCACGAGTTTCCCTTTCTAATCGTCACTCCATTTCCTTTCTAATATTTTTTAGAAGGTTTTTAGAGCAATGTGTTTCTATATATTAATACTTTTCCACATACTTTTATTTGTAATGACATTCCATAATGATTTTTCTACTAGAGCCTTACCAAATAAATGTATGTTCTTTACCACCAACTTCCTAAGGAATTTGGAGGTGCAACTCTCCCAGTTAACCACGAGATTCCTTTCCACAAAATATTAAAATAAATATTTCTAATTCTTATCAATAACACCTTTTGGTATATGATCTAGGTTGTGGAAGTATATCATAATAGCTTCTATCACTAACGCTATCAAAACAAAGTAGCCACTCCGAGAGAGCCACTTGTTGCACTAAAAAGAGATTCATTTTATTTTTTATTTTTTAAAATTATAATTAATATCAGTATGCCTTTCCATGGCAATTAGAATTAAGAGTAAATACTAAATATTTTGTCCCTTCTAACATGTTTAAATGTTGAAAATGAAAGCATCCTCCAATGCCCAAATCCTAAATACCTTCTAGACCAATTGTATAAATTACAAACTTATTCTCATTTATTTCCCTTCATATAGCCTTACTATAAAGTTCAAAAATGTTATCAATACATCCAACCTCCCTTTATAATTTGAAATATACAACAAAAAATAAACTTTGAATAGTGTAAGTTCCTTAGGTATTCCTAGTTTCACCATTTTGATTATCTTTGTTCTCTTAGCTTCATGAATGACTCTACTTAATCCATATACTACCCCTATAAAGAGGTAGGATGAGAGCGGGAAACCTTGTATAATCCAAATTTACGATTTAAAGAAGTTTGATTTCCATACAATAACCAATATTACAAAGGAGACAATAAACATACATCCCATCATCCACTTGACCAAAGGAAGTGAGAACCTTTTGCGAATTAAGAATAGGAAAAGGTACAACCATGATATGTTATCATATGATTTGGAAAGTTGTATCTTGGTCACTATTGTTCGTATATGTTATGTTCTGATAGTGTTCAATCCCTCTTGTGTTGATCTTATAACCTCATGTATCTGGCATCCTTCTAGAAAGTAAACTACTCAAGTGAGATTACTTTCAGGAGAACAATCTTTAGCTTAGCTGCAATGACCTTGGAAATAATATTTTAAATGGTTGTAGAGAGAGATATGCCTAAATCCATCAAAAGTCTCAAGACAATCCACTTTGGGATGAGAATAATAAATATGGAATTACGGGATACATGTACTCTTCTGGATGTTATCAATTCTCTAACAACTTTGAGCACGTCCTCTCCTAACAAATCAAAGAACTCAATATAGAACTCCATAGTCCAACCATAAAGGCTTGGAATTATATCTTTCCTAAAAGAGTTAAGAACATAAATTACTCCCTCCTTTGAGACTTCCCTATACATCATCTCATTATCCTCTTCTCTAACCAATAGAGGGAAATAGAATGTCATCTTTAGATATTTTTATTTTCTTTAATATGCTTGCTTTATTTGGTTCTTTAAAAACCTCCTCAAAATGTCGCATTCCTAACATAACTAGATCCTAAAATTTTATGACCTTACTCCCTCATCCTTGTTGGTTTATTCCTAGATTCTATTAGCACTCTTTTAGTGATTATCAATGCTTTAAAATAATTTGGTGTTTTGATCCCCCAATTAAATCCATGTAGCCCTATTCTTGAGACTCCATTCCATTTCCCTACCAAAAAGTAGCTTTGTTTTTTTACTCTATATCATTTAAAGTGGCCTTATCCTTACTGATAATTTTAAATCCTAAATTAGCATAAAATTTGACTCTACATTCTTCTCCAATACTTTTAGTTGACCATCCCTTTCTCTATGCCTTTTTCCTGCCTACAAGACCACTTTTTCCTTAACTCTTTTAAAATTCCTTATAAATTGTTCTCAAGTAGTGCCCTCTTGTGAAGGAACATACATCAATTATTTCTCCTTCACCAAATGTTGAAGTTCCTCCTTTTATTAAACTGGAAAGAAGCTCCTAGTTTTGCATCAATTTTATCCAATTCCAAAACAACTAGAAAGTGATGTGAGCATCTATTAGATCCTATCCATGATTGGTACCTTTCCACCTTTTGTATAAAATTCCCATGTATCAATAACCTATTATGCCCCTAATCTATTATTACTCCAAGTTGGTTTGAGCTTAACAAGCTCAATGTCCATGCACCTGCCCAATTAAATGAGCTAATGGAAAATATATCCTTATAATCAAAGTAAAATATTTAGGTCTCTCCAATAAAGAGGTTATCAACTTTAAAACACTTAGAAGAAAAAAAAATCCTAGTAATTTTTCTTACCCTCATAAGTCCCATACACATTTAGTAAAGTCAAATTCATTTCCAAGATTTTACTAAATACCTTTGTGCAAAGCCCTAAATAAATATAGTTAATAATGGATACATTTTGATTTCAACTAGTCATCAAGCTCCCTAAAAACCCTTTTGAAGATGAAGCAAGAAAATCCCATCCCCTCGAAGACTTTTTTAATTCAAAAATTAACTAGTCTCCCTTTCATGTTGTCTCTTCTATAAGAACTATATCAGGATTGTCTAGTTCCATTGATAGCTTTAGGGTTAGTCTATTAGTATGCTCCCTTCGACCTTACATATTCACTAAAAGTACTTCCAATAGGATATTGAGGAGGGTTTTAATCTTGCTATAAGGGCCCCGAAAATAAACCTATGTTAACCTTGATTAATGTCTTTAATTTCTCTTTCTCAAGCTAATCTCAAACGTGACTTTCTTGATATAGTCTAATGTCCCATGTATTTTTGAATATTTGAGCCCAGACCCCTGGAAACTCAAAAAAGTTGTGGGGCCAACCCGTCTTTGGACATAGGACGTAATTCCATCCCCGCCTCATAGATGAGTCTGAGATGACCTAAATATTTCCCCTACTAGTAGGATTTCCCCTATCAACAAAACAGACAAACTCACATGATAGAACATTAGGGAATTCCCTACCCACAACCCCTTAAGCCAAATTCAAATCACTTAATAGAGAGATAATCTTACCACCACATTAATCTTTCACTTTGATTCTATACAAAAATCGTCTACTTCTTCCATCTTTTGAAGAGAAAAGGACTCCATATTTAGGAGGAAATCTATGAGACTTACTTGAAAACTTGTTATCCTCCAATATTGAATATCACTTGCAATCATTCTTCATTTCCAAGGATAGATCATACTAATCCAAGTCAATTTCATGAGCTAACATGTCATCTTTCCCCAACATTGATCGTGTGCCCATAATCAAGGGCATAGAAAGGTACCATACCCACAAGTTGATCTCCATCTCATTCCCTGTCTCTTGATAATTTCCCTTCAAGAAACTATCTAAGCCCTGAAATTTTTAACCTCACTCCTCAACATATTCCATTTGAATTGGATCCATTGGTTTACCCTCCCTATAGGAGAGTCTTCAATGTAGATATATTTCTTCCGAAAAACCTTTTTAAGGAAAACATTGTCATAATACTTATTCACATGGACATATCCATGGCACATTATGCATCTAAATAGGATGTTATGTTAGTTAATAATGTGAGAATATATTCAACCACCCATTACAAAATTCATCGACTCATAATGACCAATATTTGCATCTATCTTGAATGGAAATCTCGCCACATACATGAATTTACTACTAAAAAATATATTATCAATTAAAAGAAGTTTCTTATTAATAAGATTTCTCATTATTTTAAGAGCTTGTACTATTTGGAACTTCATGGGTAAAATAGGCATCTTCACCCTGACTATATTTTTTTCTATTAACTCATTTTTGGTGTCAAATAAGTGATTCCATCACTTCATAGATAGAGAATAACTATCCAAAAACCATGCTCCTTCAATAATTGACAAAGTTTATACCTCAAATTTGAATAAGAACCCCAACCATCCACAAAAGAACACATGAAAGGATAGAATATAACCAAGAGTGGAGCCCACACCCATTGAATCCAACTTCTAAGCTATTCTAAAGTCACCCTTTGAACTATGAATTCCCCTACCAAATTATTTCCTAAAAAATAGAGTATCTTCTCACACCCACATCTTAATCTAGCATGAAGGAAACCCCACCCCCTTGACTCTTTACATCATTCAATGCTTATTTCTCTTCACCTTCTTCACCATTGTCTATCCTTTTGAATATTGTAATTCCAACTACCTTCCTATAAAACTTCCATATCCCATTTTTGAAGCACTATTATTTCTATCATATAGCTTAGGAAAAAAAATTCTGAGGACAGGGAGTGCTTCAAAGGTTTGAGATTAGCTTATTACAAGACCTTGAATCAATATATCTTACCTCTTTTAATAGTGGAACTATTTTCTTCGTCTATTGATTTATGATAATTGTCCTCCAAAGAACCATTCAATTCCTAATAAACGACCTATAAAAATTCACAAGGCCTTGGAACCACATCACTTCCCACTAGGGTAGAATTTGAACCACTTACCCTAAGTTTGGATTCAATATCATATTATCCCCTTTGCCCCATAAGGCCCCGGGAAGTCTTTCTATTAATGTAGTGATATTGGGTAGTTAGAAAAAAGTCATATTTGGGTAAGAAGTCTTCAGAATATTTCATAAGCTAAATGCATTAGTCCATTCCTCAAACCCTAACTCCTTTTAACCACCAAATAATTATGATCATATCAAGGTGAAGGTTCCATTACTGTAATCTACTACAAACATGGATGAGTAGGTTTTAAGCTTGTTGGTATCCTTTTATAGAGAGAAGTTGTGCATGCATTAGAGTGAAGAATATGGATTGAAGGGTATCACCTTGGATGAACTAGGGAAAATGTAATTTAAAGTTTGATAAGAGGCCAAGTTTTTCTAATTAAGTTACTGCTTGTCTACAAAATTCTCTACATAGTATCTTTCACAGTTGTTACTAAAATGAGGGTGTATTATGCTATATGAAATTTGAGGATTTGAAAACACATTAGGAATGGGATTTAAGAGAAAACATGGCCATGAAAGAAGACATGGACCATTTATCATAATTCCATTGATATGTACATTGCAACTACCTTCACTAGCTACTCCAATATTAATTTTAGTTTCACATTAATGTTTGTATGGTTTTTTATCTCACCAAAAACACATTTGGTCATTGTAGAGGAAACCCAAAAAAACTTATGCCAAGCTGTAAAATCCCTAAACATAGACCACACTCCCACACGAACCTATCATGTTAAGTTTCACTTAATTTATTTGTTATGTTTTTTTAGTTGTAGTTTTGTATTGTGACTCAATGCTTATGTAAGAAAAACCAATAGTCATGCCTTCAATCCTCAGATCTTGGTTTTGTCTAACTATTCTATGTTTGGGAGTTTTTGGCTAGAATCAAACGAAACAATTTTTGGTTAGATCATGATTTTGTTGTTGTTTAAAATGTGTTTTTGAATGCATAATTGAATTTAATGTCGTGGAAAACCTATGGGACACTTGGATTGTGCAGAGTTCATAGATCAAACTTGTGATTCCAAAAAATTATTTTCAGATTTCGGCAAAATTATACAGGAAAATATGCCCAATAAAACCTCCAAAATGTAGGATAATTAGACTATGACCTCAGATATCTACCAATATACCACATTTACCTTCATATCTCAATGGAAAGATCAACCTAAATTACACTTCTCTTAGCTAGTAGATCATGCCTCTCATTCTTAATCCAAATCCCAAGTTATAGCATGAAGGAAAAGTTCTCAATACTCCAAATACCCTTAATATGTACCTTCACCAAGTACATAGACCTTTACTTTAATTTCACACTAATGGTTGCATGGATTTTATGTCTCCAAAAATTTCTTTTGTACTTGTAAAAACAACCCTAGACATCATATGCTTTCACTTCACATATATCCTCATTCTTGCATAAGAAAACCTAAACCCCGCTCCTCCAATCTTTGCATGAAAATTGAAATCCAATAGCAAGACATTAATCTAAGGGCTTGAAAATTTAACATATTGTGTTAGTCAAATCCATCGACCTTCATATAAATTATGGGTTTCATTCATCTCCATTTGTCTACCTTTTTTTTTAAACATGTTTGCTTGACATGATAAGATTATTCTTCATCTAGCATGTTCTCTGTATATTGTATATTTTTTTCCAATTCACCATGGTGTCTTCCACTACTAATTCATCCTCTCACCTAATTCATCTTATTACCATAAAACATGTTCCATGTATGTACAACTTGAGTGGGTCTAATGAATAAAAGCTTACCTTTCCTCCTCAAAGGTCACAAGTTGAAATCTAGAAATGATGTAGAGCAGGTACACCTTTATATATTTCAAATATAAAATACAATATTAAAAAAAAAACAAAAAAAACAAAAATTCTTTCAATCAAAGTCACCAAATTTCATTATTGGGTGAATTTATTCACAAATCTCAATCAGAACATGAAGAAGCCAAACACGAACACGAATAATTGCATGAAATTCGTCTAAAATTATAATGAAATTTGTTTCAAGATTGTTATGAAATCATAGGAAATTCAAAGAGGTTTCTAATAAAAAAACATAAAAAACAATAAAACCCTAAAGGCTAGAACCTACTAGCTTAAAACAAAAACAAAACACAAAAAAAATCCAAGTTGCATGCACAGAGGAAATGTTGTCTCTGAATATCAAACTTGAGAACAAGGGAGAGACCGATACATATTAATTTAGCTTTGAGAAGATGTTTAAAGTCATGTTGTTAATTTACATAGGATATGACTTTTTTTAATAATATTTTTCATTTCTATTTATTTATTTTAGTCTTCGCAATTTTAATATGTTAATTTTTTATTTATCCTAGACACATAAATTGTGCAAATTTATATATTTATGAACAATTATAATAAAAGTGTAATATTAGCCCCAAGGGTTAGCTCATTTGGTCAAAATCAGTGCCTCGCCATCGGGAGGTCACAGGGTCCATTCTCCCCAAAGCCCTTGGGGTCAGGCGTAGCTAGTGGGCTGCGGGGCTAGATTCCCTTCAGGTCGATCAGCCCAGATTTTTCCGTGAACGTAGCACCACCCATTGACCAGGGTGTTTGTGAACCACAACACCAAAAAAAGAAAAAGAAAAAAAAAGTGTAATA
>APFE031183532.1:17209-31961 GCA_000404065.3 Pinus taeda
ATGCAGATGACCTTATTCTGAATGCTAAATCAGCTCTTGGTTTGCAAGATCATTTACTATCTCTTGAGAATTTTTGTAGAAGTGTGGGGATGCAAGTCAATATTAAAAAAACAAAAATAGTGGTTTTCTAAAAAAAAAAAAAAAAAAAAAAAAAAAAAAAAAAAAAAAAAGTTCTACTTTGAAGGCAACATTATGGAAGAAGTTGCAGATTATAAATACCTTAGAATTGACTTCAAAAAAATCTGAGTTGGGATGGTTGTAGAAAGAAAAGAACTTTGGGGGGTTGGAAAGCATTTTATGCTTTTCAAAATAGGTGTAGAGAGGTAGAGTTATGGGACTGGAAAACAACTCAAACTCTTTTTGCGTTTCTAGTGATTTCGGTGATTCTCTATGGTTGTGAACTATAGAACAACAGTACATCTAACATACAGTGGAAACAAATTGAGAAAATTCAGAAGTGTTTGATTACAAACAAATTCAAGATTAGAAGTGTAGTTCCTTATGCTATCTCGTTAAGTGAAAGAAGGGTTGCTCCTATTGAAGCAATTGCCATGGTGCGAGTCATAAGGTATTTAAAAAAAATTGAGAAAATGGAAGAGGGTATATGGACTAAGGTTGTCTTTATTGACATATTGTGCAACAAAAAAAAGACTTGGATGCAACAAAATATCAAATGGTTTAGTAAATAGGGTATTTTCTTGAACATGTGTCCCATTAACAACAAAGAGATAAAAGCTTTTGTTATGGATAAGTTCCACAAGCGTACTTGGGATAAGGAGCTAGGAAGAAAGAAAAAAGTAATATATTGAAGTGTTTAATTCCACTCATAATCATCAACCAAAAGCATACATAGAGTCCAATATCTTTTGGAGAGACAAAATTCTTATTGCTTAGTTAAGGAATAATTCTCATCAACTCCGTTGTGAAACAGTGCGCTGGAAAAGGCCAAAAGAAGTGTGGGAGGAAAGAGTATCCATTTTTTGTTCTTTTGGAAAAGTGGAATCAGGAAATCATTTCATTTTAGAATGTGAGGCCTTCAAAGACAACAGAGAAAGTTATGCAGATATGTTGGTGGATAGCTCTTGGGATATTCTATTTAGCGAGGGGTTTGTCGAGAAGCTAGGAGCATTTATTGTGAGGCTTCATAAATAAAGGGTAGAATACATCAAGAAAATGAAGAAGCGATCTGTCCCATATTCTATCTTGAGACTTGTGGACGTTAAAATAATTTTCTTTATTTCTTATTTCTACAACTAATATATTTTTTCTTATATGTGTGAGAATTAATTAGTTTGTGGAATTAACTTTTGTTCATCAACACAAGCATATTTCCAAACTTCATAAACCTTATGTGTGGAACAACAAAACCAACAACATAAACCATGACCAATGTGAAATAACAAAGCATACAATAGTATAAAAGAAATGGGAAACCACCCTTGTATTATTACTATATCATAAAACTTCAAATTCAAATGTTGGGTTGAACCCTTTAACTCAGTTCCTAGCCATGACTTAACAAGAATGAGCTACAACCCTTCGACCTGTAGCAATACTTCGCAAATATTAAACCAAAACATATAAAACCAACTTGCATGATGTATTTCTTGTCTTGCTTCGTTAGAGGAATCTCATCCCATGAGCTCGACTCCTTCTTTGACCTTCTCCTTACTTCTGTGATGTTGTTTTTCGTTGGTTTCTTCAATGCCCCCTTCAAACGTTGTCCTCTTTCTATGTATATGAGTTCACTTCCACGAAATGTTGTGTCCCTTAATTTGGTGTTGGGGCCAACGCTTGCCTTCATATGTCAACCACACTTTGTTTATTGGAGCCAATTATACTTCATTTTGACTTTCCTTCAGTTACAACGTGCAGTTGGGCACACATTCCTCCTCGTGCCAACTTGTGTGTGCCCTCTTCGTTTGGGCACATCACCTTCATTGAAAATTCCATCTTGTCTTTGGTTATGTTTACTTGTAGCCTTCATTTTACTTGTCTCGGTTGGGCATGTGCACTCCTTGTTCCACCCTTGTCGCTTTCGCAACTCGTCGCATGATTTGTGCAAACACGACTCTAACTCATCTCATGGGCATGCTTGGGCGCTCGGTTGAGAATTCACCTCGCCATGTGGTGTCAGTTGTGCTTGAGGTAACTCATGGGCTTGACATCCTCCCCCACCTTGACTCATTTTCATCCTTGCCAATTCGTGCCTGGCGGTCACTTCCTCCTCTAAATGCTTGATCTCCCTCTTCCATTTCCATAAAGACTCTTATGCTTCCCATCCATATTCCTCCAATGTTTCCTTCCTATGCATAGAGTACTCTCTTCATGTCTCTCCCTACTCTGGTAGTTCTATAATCAATGATCTCCTCCAAAACCATGTCTAGTCAGTCTACAATCAAGGTTGGTCCATGTGCTAGAAAAATAGAGAGAGTACATTATGACACACACAAATCACTTTATATATTTATTCATCACAACAATTACAAATATATAGGACATATATCACATACTTCAACAAATATAGATCCTAATAATGTGGATCTATGACTCGAAAATGACACAACTACAACTCAGGCATAGAGAACAAAAACTTCTAGATTGCCACCTTGGGACTCACAATGACAACCTGTAGATCACATTATACACATGGAAGCATTATTTCCAACACCCTCCCTTAATGATTACATGACAAATATAGAAACACACATTACAACAATAAATGAATCTTTGTCAAACTTTTTTCATCAACACTCACATCCACTTTGGAATCTCGTAAACACTACTCTTTCACCACCACATCTTCGAGTTGTCACTTGACCTCCATTTAAAATGTAATAGCCTCTGACCATCATTGATGGAATTTTCAAGATCAATAATATTGACACCTCGGCTCGTCGGGGCTTCCGCGATAAGAGCCATCAAGTAATGAACCATTATGGACCAACCACCATCCGTCGGATATTTCGCTTTCGACTATCCATTAATTGTGAGGATGGAGGTATGGTTACTGAATGTGTTCAAAAGTTGATTAAACAAATTGACCTTACTAAGACAAGAACTAATGTTTCAGACACCGGGGCTTCCAATTTAAGAACCACCAACCCTTTTTATAACTAGAATTGAAAGAAATAAAAAAATACTTAACAAACAAATCTCACAACTACGAACTATATAATCATCAAACTGTCAGGGTCATCTAGGCATAGACAACTCACCACATCCCTCCTTAGATTAGGTCAAAATTTGTTCCTTTGGTTCAATCTTTATCTTGGATTTTTCTCGTCTTCATAAAGAATTTGTTAGAGTGGTCAATTCCAACAAACTTACACTCACATATTGAGTTGACCAGACTCAATATGTTTAAAATGCAAACTCCAAAATTTGAGATCAGAACAAGATTGCAACAGAAACATCTGACGCAGATATCTCTTCCCCGCGTAAACAAAAAATTGAGATTTGCCTCCAATTTTAACACTTTTGACATATATCACTAGCCACTTGAAACTCCTCAGCACCAAATCTCAGATCCTGATCTCAAGTCTAGATTTGTGCAACAACATGTATAGTTCATGGGCACAATTTTCATATTTATCATATGAGAGTGCACACAATTTTGACAAAACCATCCAAGCATGAACTTAAATCCTTTGTATGTTCCGAGAAGATAAGCACAAACATAAATTTACAACTATCAAGATGACAGAAGGATCTGACGATGCTTGAAGAAGCTACAAACAAATCTACACACATGGTCACAAACAATTTCAAACACTAAAAATAAACTCTCACACATATATACTAATATGTACAAAAACAATAATATTCAGGATCCCTCACATACTCATGGCACTCCCTTGAGGGATTCAACCCAATACCAGCTTTGATACCATCTTAGAAAAATAGAGAGAGCACAGTATGACACATAGAAATCATTTGATATCTTTACTCATCACAACAATTACAAATATATAGGACATAGATCACACACTTCAACGAATCTAGATCCTAAGGATCTATGACTTGAAAATGACACAACTACAACTCAAACATAGGGACCAACAACTTCTATATTGACACCTCGAGACTCACAATGACAACCTGTAGATCACATCATACACATGGAAGCATTACTTCCAACAGCACGCAGTGGTGCTGCTCTTTTAGGATCGTCTGTGTCCAATGGGAACTTCTTCAACTGAGTTATGTGGAACACACGATGCTTGGCACGCATGTGGCTAGGAAACTCCAACTCATAAGAAACCTCCATAATCTTCTTCTTCACTTGATATGGACCCTCAATCTTCCTATTCAAAGACTTTGGCATCCCCTTCATTCGTGGAAACTTCTACTTTGTCATATTTATGAAGATCATCTCCCCAACTTCTAGCTACATGTCACATCTATCCTTGTCTACCTAACTATTCATTCTTTTTGCAGCATCCATCAAATTCACTCGAGCTAACTCTGAGGTCTCCTCCTAGGCTACCAAAAGGTTAAAAAGATGAATGCTTCTCCCATATCTTTTTTACAATACATATGTGAAGAAATAAGAAATTTCCCATTAACTAGCTCGAACAGACTCCATCTCATCGCAGACTCTTATGTAGGTTATAGCTAAATTAAGTTGTATCCAACAACTCTGACCAGTTCTTCTGATTAGCCCTCACAAAATTCCTTAAGCAGTCTTCCAACAAAGATTTGATATGCTTAGTGTAACCATCTATCTATGAAAGGGAACTTGAACTAAGTACCAACTCCATCTCAAAATACTTGAACAACGTGGTCCAAAACTTCCTAGTGAACCTCGTATCTCAGTCTGACACATTACTCAACAACAATCCCCGGTACTTCACAACATTCCTAAAGAATAGCTCAACTATCTTATTTGCTCCACAAGGTATCTTTTTTGGTACAAAGATGACATACTTGGAAAAATTATCTATAGTGACCATATCCCATTATACCCCTACAACTGTGGTTTTATGTGATGAAACCTATTGAGACACTCATCGATGGCCTCTCTAGACTTAGTAAAGGTTGCAACAACCCTCCCTGTCATTTGGTGCCTAATTTGTCCCAATGAAAAATGATGCACATATGAACATACTCCTTTACATCCTCCCCTCTCTATTCCTAGAAGTAGCCTCTCTCGAGTAATGCCAAAGTCCAATGTTGCCTTGGGTGGCCAACCCATGGATAATCATGGCACTTCTTCAAGAGCTAATTCCTAAGTTTTGATGACCAAGGAATATAAAGATGATCACCATAAAACAAGATTCCATCTCACACAAAAAACTTTCTTGACTTCCCTTCCTTCACTTGCTTCAAAATTCTCTTCGCCTGAGTATTAGACTCCAACTTTGCACAAATTTGACTTTGCAACTCCTCATTCAATTGAACCTAACTTTCTCTCAGTATAGCATTATCCTCTTCCTCCTCAATCAAAACCAATTGTGCCTTCCTGCTGAGGGCATTCATGAGGACAATGAGTATGTTCGACCTATACTCTACCGTCATGTCAAACTCTGCCAAGAAATCCTACCAACATGCTTGCTTCATTGATAGCCTCAGTTGAGATGCAAAGTAACTCACTGCAACTTTATCAGTTTTGATGAAAAACAATTTCTCAATCAAGTAACACCTACATACATGAATAGAATGGGTGATTGCAGTCATCTCCTTCTCATGAATTAGGTACCTTCGTTCCTTGTCCTGCAACTTCCTACTGTTCATAAGGCACTTGGTGTCTGTTCTGTATGAGAACACCTCCAATCGCGAAGTCTAAAGAATTTGTATGCACTTCGAATGGTCACTCAAACTCGGGTAGCTTTAGTATCAGTGCAATCATCATCTTGTGCTTCAACTCCTCAAATGATTCAAAACACTTATTCATGCATTTCAATGGCTTGTCTTTCTTCAAAAAGTGTATCAGTAGTGCGACAACTCTAGAATAGCCCTCAACAAACCTTCATTGATAGTTTTCCATTCCTAGGAAGACCTTTACTTCATGTACATTCTTGGGTTCCTCCCAATCTTCAATAGCACAAACCTTCTTCAAGTCCATCCCGATACACCCTTGGCCAATCCAATGTCCAAGAAACAGTGTCTAGAATTGGGTGAACTTCGACTTCTTCAAGTACAACTAGTTCTTCCTTAGTGCCTTCATTGCGACCACCATCTCGTCTTCAGTTATATCAACTTATCGCCTTCATGCGACTCGTCTCAATTGTGTCTCTTCAACCCAACATGGAAGAGATGTTATAATGTCATGTCATGTCCTATTAAACATTTTGACTCTATCAAATTATATAAAATAAAAATAAAAATATAAATAAATAGAAAAATAGAAAAAATAATAATTATAACTATTAACAAAACATTTTGAGCAAGTCAAATTACATAAAAACAAAAATAAAACAAAATAAATAATTGCACCAAGAGGAGCTCTATAGCCCAACATGGTAGAGATGTGTAAAGTAATGTAACGTAAACATTTTGACTCTGTCAAAATAAAATAAAAATAAAGAATTTCTCTCCATGGTAAAGATGTTGTAACAGAACGTAAGTTAAACATTTTAACCTGGTCAAAATAAAATAAAAGGAAAACAAAAATAACCCTAAAAATAAAATAAAAATAAAAATAAATAAAAATGATCGATGGTATTGAGAACCCATGTTATTGACCCTTGGTATTCATGTGAAATATAACATATTTAAGGGGGAAATTAAAATAATTGGATCTGCATGACCCTTGCATACCCTTTCCTCCTTAGAGGGTTGAGAATGATATTCAGATGCATCCAAACATTTGCATACCCTTGCCTCCTTGGAGGGTTGAACTTGATATTCAGTTGAATCCAGACATGAGCTAGCTATCTGATTTATATATTTGCAACAAAATGTAAACAAAATCAGTCAAACCATGCCTTGTTTAAGAGAAATTTTATGACTAATTTAAAGAATGCTGCTTCATTCAATTATGTAAGCAGAATGTGTTTGGAAATGATTTAATTTGTCCCGATGGATTTAGATTTCACTGTTTTGTATATCTTATATAGTGATTTTAATCTGATTAAATCTTTCAAATTACATTGAAATTAAATTTGATTAGTTATAATCAATGAAATAATACATTACTTGAAGGAAATTGTATCACTTTAGTTTAAAGTATCCATTCAATCATCATAACTAAAATATGATTAGCTATGATTTAATTTACCTTTATAGATTATTTATAATATTTTTGTTTCACTCTAAATAACCTTAAAGGATAACAAATTTATGACCGTGGTTTTGAACCTAAACAGGCAAAGCATCAAGCTTTGAATAATCACATGGGTTCTTTATGTCATTATTGTTTTATGATCTTATTATATCTTTTTAGTTTAGTCTTATGTGTCACCAAGGTTTTGATCCTCTAAATAATTTCAAATAATTATTAGGAGGTGGCAAGCTTATAAATTTTTTTAATCATAATATTGTTATAAAATTTATACTTAAAAATTTATCCTTAAATATAGACGTGAGTCGTCCCTCCGGTCTTGTATCTACACAGGTCTTCATAATAAATGAGTCGTCTTGTCTCTCCTTCATTAGTTCATTTAGGGACAACATAGAAAATTATTCAGATATATTGGCAACTAGCTTTTGAAATAATCTATTTAGTGAGAGGTTTGTCGAGAAACTGCAAACATTTATTTTGAAGCTTCACAGAAAAAATCTCAATACATCAAATAGATAAAAGCACCAACAAGCGAAGATCCAGACCAACAAGCGTAGATATCCTTTCAATCTCAAACCTAGACCGGGGATAATACGAATACTGAAAAGGAAGGGAAAGGAGAGGTCCACGTAGAAACATTACTTACGATATTTTGACACATAAACCGAACCACCAATGTCTTGATTAACTGGCTGTCACATCACATTACAAGATGGTATTTAGATGTCTTGATAAAGGAGTGGATGAACTGGTTTACAGTGGAGAGCGTCGAGTGGAGAGCACTGAGATGTGACCAATTAGGTATGATCTTGCCCACTTTCTGTCCAATTTCCACATGTCTGAGCCTGCAAATGATCCAATCGTTTTGCACTGAGGTGGAATACTACATGCGATGGTCGAATGATATGTGCTCGCCTTCCACATGCCCTACTCTTATACACCTTGGTAGGTAGTCGCTTGGCCTTCTGTCCTCCCAGACGTATCTCCATCATAAGCTATGATACCTTCCATATTTGTCTATCCTAACTATCGCATGAGGTTTGGCTCATTTCCTTCCCTGCCCATCTTCTGTGTGGGGATGTTGGTCGTCTCTGGTGACGGATGCTAGATGAAACTGTCTTTCCTCCGTTATAAGCTATCTCCGCTCATATCTTAACATTGCCTTCATAATCTTCCACTGTGTATATTACTTCTTTTGCGTTACTGCGCGAAGGAAGATCTTATCTCTCTTGGTTTTTCATCTTACATTACATTTGCATCTATATACTTATGGTCCTTCAACCAAATTCACTTTCGTTACGCTTCTGGCACCTAGTGTCATTTCGTTGAAAGGTTCACGGTGCTCTTCACTCAGAGTACGCTCAGGGAACAGGTCAGTTTTACAGAAATCCCATGTTCATTTCTGAATGCTTAGTTTTGTTTCTAGAATATGGATAATGTATACATGATTCAAGCCTTATGTGGAGTATATTATTCTCTATTTTTGGGGGGATAGCAGAACTTTCTGTAAATTTCTAAATCATTGGTTTAATTAGTCTGATTTTTTACTCATCCCAGAGGTCTACTCACTTCCCATTCCAATATTTCATGTCTAGGTCTGATTTTTTTGGTTGGTTGTGGGTATCCATAAACAACCTCAAGAATTATTTTGTTATATCCAATCCATGCACAGACCTTCACTTTAAGATAGGACCATGGTGGTGTGTTTATGAAATTTGTTGTTACTGTATTGTTTGCCCTGACGTAACTTCCTTAAGCTTAATTTCTCAGAGTCGAGATGTTCTCTGATTTTTCAGATGTCGGGTTTTTGTTTTGAAAATTTTCCTGGTTGATAGGTTGGCCATGACATAATGGTCGTGGCTTCTCTCCCTCTTTCTCATTAAATGTACGTCCCCACATAATATTTCTCCACATATGATTGACGACATATATTCAATCCTATTGTCAGATGGGAAGTTTCTGGTGACTTGGCTTCCTATTCGTAGGCCGTCATTCCTTTTTTCTTCTTGGGCCCCTATATTTCCGGACAGTGTCATACTCTTGTTCCACACCTCTATTTTGACCTATCAGATTTATTTTACCTAATCTTTCCACTTTTTATTAAAACCTTGAGGTACTTTGTCAGTCAGACTATCCCCTAGGGATCTTCATCTCTTACTCTTTGGATTCTGTTTTGTCCTCTATCATGGACTTTCTTTCTAACACTTCCGCTGCGTCGGCCATGGTTCGAGCCACCATGAACGCGGATAAGGTCCTTGCCAGCCATGCTCCAAAATCTGATTGGAAAGCCACGTTGGATGCTGACATCCTTCCCCTTTCCCATTCCGAACAGTCTCCATGGGATGACAGACCTACATATCATTCGCAGCGCAAGCAATCTCGGCCTGTTAAAACTTCTCCTCCTCCTAATGCCATTAATTTGGATGGTTCTTTATTATTCGACAGAATCACAAGTTTACAAAAGAGGGAACTTGTTGGTCAATGGCATTTTCCGTCAATGGAGGATTCACAAATCAGAACTTGGATTGCTGCCAAATGGGCTCCTCTCCTGGATTACTCCCCAACCATTGTCCGTCTCATGAACAATTGGTATAGCTTCCATTTTCTCCGAGTTCGAGACTTGGAGATTATATTTTCTAAACCCTGGGTTCGAGACGAGTTTTTTAGCTCTACACAGATGGTTCATTGGATTTAATCCTCTCAGATGCACTCCTCAAAATAATTATATATGGCTGAAGCTGCCAGGATTACCAATTGAATTGTGGACCAAAGAATCAATGGAGAAAATTGGTAATGCTATTGGTCGGTTTATATATGTCGATCCTAGGTGCATTGGGGCAAAGGACAAGTGGGTGGCTTGGATCCTTATAGAAAAAGAATACATGGTGGATTTCCGGAGTCAATTGACTTATCATGGGAAATGTCCAAAATACAATAGCGGTTAGATTATTGGGGCATCCCTTTTAGATGTTCTGTCTGTCATAAAACAAGCCATCTTTTCCCCCAATGTCCCTGACGTCCAGGTGGTAAACATAAGACAAAGTATCAATCAAAAAATATTCTTGTTTCTGCTAATGAGAGAGTAAATATGAAAAAGGAATGGTCTAACAACATAGAGGTTTATCGAGCTCCAGTTTTCTCAATCGATCATCTTTCATTGCGTAGGGGTGTCTCTCCGGAACAATCTTCTAGCCTCCCTCGCACTCGCTTTTTGTCTACGGACCCTACCCGTCAGAATATTACCAATTTAGTGAATCACCCTCGGTCATCCTCCGCTTCTAAACCCCCCATTTAGTCATATAATGACCTGCCTGTTAATCTTCCGAATTTCTCAATCATCCCCTCGCCACAGGAGCCGGACCCAGATTTTGCTATTCCCCCCCTCCATCTTTTCCCAAGCCACCCCGGGAAGGTCCATCATCCCCTCATATACATTATATTTCTTCATCTCCTCAATCCCCCACCACTCATATCCTCTCTCCCCAAAGGATTCCTTCTTCTCCCTATCATACCCTTGGAATTGATCCCAAAGGCAAAGCCCCATGTATTTCGATCACCCCTACCAATTCCCCTGGATCCTCACCCAAGAATTCTTTCAATTGTGATTTAGACCTTCTTCTAAAATAGACATCATTGAAACTTTAGCCGCTTACTGTCCACAGACCTAATCGTTCCCCTTCCCCTATTATTAGCCCAAATTCGGTTGGGAATATCACTGTTCAACGCAAACAGAATCGGGGAAGTAGACATTTCAGGGGTAGGAGAGGTAGATAGGATGTGTCAATTCGGGACCTATCCTTCATTGACATTCCTATCTCGGAAATTGCTACTGATGATATCTCTGATATGGGGCCTCTTAGAGCAAGTCAACCTGCAGAAGTCCAAAAATGATTGACATCCTATTGATGAACATTCAGGGTCTTGGAGCAGACCTAAAGTTTTTGGCCCTCAAAAATATTTTTCTCTCCTCAAAATCCAAAATGCTCCTAATACAAGAAACCATGCATGATAGTCTTCAAACTATTTCATATTTTAGACAAATGCTTCCATCATGGCATATGGTTGCAACAAATGCGGTTGGTTTGTTTCGGGGTTTGGTTGTTTTATGGGATCCAAAATGGATCACGGTGGTTGCATTTCAATATTTTGCTGGTATACTTATTCTAGCTTATTTCTGAGGTTCTCCAGAGCCCGTTCATATATTAAATATATATGCTCCATACAAAGATCGATATCCATTTGGGGAAAATTTTCTCTCATCGGAACTTCTTGAAATTGATTCCCTTTTAGTTGGAAGAGATTTAAATTGTACTCTATGTAATGATGAAATATGGGGCAATGGCAGGAAAAATGACCCGGTTGGGGGTTTGATTCGTGATGCCATCATACAAAATAATTTTGTAGATGTTCTGCCATCTTGTCTGGGACCCACGTGGGACAATGGGCGATCAAATGATTCATTTATGGCTAAGAGGCTTGACAGATTCCTCTTACATGAAAGATTGATCGAAAGATTTGGTTCCCCAACGGTGAAAATCATTCCATCATTCATATCATATCACCGTCCCATTTCTATCCATTGGAATTATATTGGTCGCAGATTTGGTTATCCATTCAAATTTAACCACACATGGCTCGCTGATGAACAGTTCAACAAATTCATAAACGAATCCTGGTAGCTCCCATCTTTTTCGGAACATGATCCATCACGACACTTCTTAGATCGACTGTCTTCTCTTTGGAATCGGGTAAAAAGATGGCAACCGGAGAAATCGGCCTCTAACAAAATGGCTTTGAAGGATATATGTAGGAATTTGGAGAATTTATCTATTCACTTTAAAATTCCTATATGTCTTCTACTATTCCGAAACAAATATGGGATTTAGAGAAAAGAAAGCAAAATCTATTAGTAATGGAAGAAGTTTCCTGGCGTCTTAAGAGTTGAGCTATATGGCTCAAAGAGGGTGACAAAAATACAAAGTTTTTCCATAGATTTGCACATAAGCGGCGGGAAGAAAACTCTATTTGGGAGATCAAGGATGAAGAAGGCAATTCATATTCTTCTCAGGAGGCCATTGCTAGAGAAGCTGTGAAATATTTCAAACGGGCCTACAGCAGAAATATTGGTAGTGACTTTGAGGATATACTATGGGGTATCGATCCGTATCCTACCATGTTTGATGAAAATCAAAACAGAGCCCTATTTTCTGAGGTTTCTGAAGAGGAATTATTGGCTACAATGAAATCTTTTCAAAAAGACAAATGTCCGGGCCCAGACGGGTGGACTATTGATTTCTTCATCCATTTTTTTGACTTATTTAAGTCAGATATTCTAAAAATAGTCGAGGAATCTAGATCTCATGGTTACATAAGCCAATATATTTCCTCCACATATATAGCATTGATTCCAAAGAAGAAGCTCTCCACTTCTTTTTCAGACTTTAGGCCAATTTCATTGTGTAATGTTCTGTATAAGACCATTTAAAAAAATATTGCTATTCGAATGAGGAATATCTTATCTCTTCAACTTTAGGCCAATTTTCATTGTGTAACGTTCTTTATAAGATCATTTAAAAAAATATTGCTATTTGAATGAGGAATATCTTATCTCTTCATTTGTCCCTTGAGCAACATGGATTTCTAAAGGAAAGGAATATTTTGGATGCGGTGGCTCTCACATGAATGCCTACCTTCCATGCATTGCAGGAAGCTAGAAGTTGCTTTATTAAAAAATGACCTTAAAAAAACATACGATTGCGTGGACTGGGGCTTTATTCGCTGCCTCCTTTCTAGGACTGGTCTTGATGGCAGATGCTTTAGATGGATTATGGCTTGTGTGGTTGATGTTAATTATGCAGTCCTTATAAATGGAATCCCAACTCCTTTTTCAAAGCGGCCAGGGGATTAAGACAGGGCTGCTCCTTGTCTCTGCTCCTCTTCATCCTTGTAATGGACTCTTTGAGTCTACATATAAAGAGGGTGATTCTTCAAAATAAATGCAGGCCTCTCCCTATCTGTAGGGGCATCCGCATTTCCCATAATCTTTTTGTTAATGATATTATTTTATCAGCAATTCTGTGCAGGGCATCTTGGATATGTCTACATGAAATCTTGGGGAGGTTTCAAAAATCCACCGACATGTGTGTAAATGAAGGTAAATCATCTTTCCATGTCGAGAATGTAAATGGGGATCTTATCTCTTTCCTAACACATATTTTCAATATTAAAGCAATTCCTATCCAGAATGGGCTAAAATACTTGGGGTTCAATTTGAAATTTGTTGGATATTGTGTGGCTGATTGGTCTTGGATTCCTGATCGATTTTATAAGAAAATCGTTGCATGGGAATACAAATGTTTATCCATTGGTGGATGCGCGATTCTGACTCAGGCAGTGCTGGTGCAAATCATGGTATATTGGGCACATCTCTTCTATATCCCTACATCCATTATCAACAGTCTAAACATGATGACTGCTAATTTCATATGGGGAGGTCATAAAGAACAAAAAAAATATCATTTGACAAAACTTTCGATGTTGGCTCGCCCTAAAAAGATGGGAGGATGGGGCATTTTGGACCTAAATATGTTTCGGAAAGCCCTACTTTGTAAAACCATGTGGAAAGCAATTATGGGGGAGTCTATATGGAGTAAGGCCATCAAAGAAAAGTACATGGACAATAAAGATATGTCTTTCTGGTATAGACAACACTTCATTGGATCCTCTCGGGGTTCTGCTATATGGAGAGGATTCCGGAAATTAGAGCCTTTCTTCAGACAAAACTTGATCTCGAAATTCCAGTCTGGGACAAAAATCATTATTGGTTTGGATGACTTTGCAGGTGCGGATGGAAAGATCCATATTTCCACACAGTTATTAAGAGCTTTACACAACAGGGGTATGTTTTTCTGGGTCAAAGCCATTCGAAAATGGGAAGCTGCAATTCCAATTTGGAAATCTGCAATAGAATTGCATCTAAGCGGCAATCTAGGAATTCAATGGAATTCTATCACGTCTTCTTTGCGGGCTCATGGTATATTTCACTCTCTGGACAAGTACTTCCTCATTTGGAAGGGACATGGTGGCTCTTCGTCTGTTTATGTTGTTATCGCTCAGGTTTCCCTTGGCTCCTTCAGGGATACGGCCGAGGTAACCACAGACCAAGCTTTGGACTGCCGGTCCTAGCCTACCAACAGTCACAGAGGGCTCTCTCTTTGGGATTTTAGATTTGTTTTAGGGAATGATCTTAGGCTAGCTATTGAGTACAAAGGGTTTTGTTTTTTGGTGAGGAGAGAATGGTCTCAAGCAGAGAGGCAGTGCATCGAGTGATGAATTTCAAACCATTGGGCATGGAGTCAGAGGAGCGGGACTGCTGGTGTGTTTTTCTTGGTTATGAGGGGGATACGGAGCATATAGCTGCTCATGAAACAATTTTTTGGGTTTTTTGGAAGAGATGAAGCGGAGGCCAGGGATGGAAGGCAACTAAGAAATCTTGGACCCGACTGACCGAGGTGAGGTGGATAGATT
>APFE031183537.1:41272-77574 GCA_000404065.3 Pinus taeda
GAGGAGAGAATGAACCGTCGGATCACTACATATCGTGACCGTCGGATTGTAAGTTACAAATGTACAACGGTAAAGAAACACACTTTACCTAACTCTATACTAGACCAAGTTGAACTTAACTATTTCCTATGTGTCGGAATATCCTAACACGAGGAATACCCGCCCAGAAAGAAATATCCTCTTTCCTCCTAACTTCCACGCGTCGTTTGAATATTGGAATCGGGGCCATCCTCGCAATAACGATTACAACTTACGACCCCTTCCGAAATACCATCCGTTTCTGTGTTTTACGATGATTTTCAATATAAACTGAGTTTTTCTTGCGAGACTTAATCTATGCATAAATTTAAAAAATCAGGGGCCAATTATTTCACATTTGATGTAATAAATGTTTAATAGAGGCAAGACTTATGTTTTAAAGCATTTTTGTTGTATTTTTATAAGCATGATTGGTGTCCATTATTTCTGCAGGCAAGGAGTAACAGATGCATAAGCAGATTCGGAGAACCCTTATATGCATATGTGTTCTGTTGAAAGAGCCAGCCTTCGGCATTCTAAGTCAATTTCTAGGTTTTGCTTGCATATTCCGAAAGCTAAACTACCCCAGATCTCATCATGAAGAGATGACACACAATCATCCTCTTCATTTCCCCAGGAAATGAAGTGTTCCAGTGACCAGAGACTCCTTCTACATGTCAATAGTGACATCGATGGCTCTACCTCTGTGTATTCTGATTGGTATATTGAAAAGAACAAGGGAAGATGAAAGGTCAAGGGGCCTGAGGCATAAATACTACCTCCAAATAGGAGAGAAGGGCTTTTGTTTGGAGAAAATAGTTTTGATTTATTGTGAATAAAGAGGACTATTTGGTTTGAGAAGGAGCCTGTTGTTTCCCAATTTATTTTCCCTTTATCTTATATATTTAGAATCAATGTGTTGTTTCTGGTATGAAGTCAAATGTGATTTGCTTTGTGCACATAGATAACTAACTGCTCATGGTTATTCCTGGTTATTTGAATGTGATTCAATAACATGAATAATTCATGGAAGGTTGTTGATTCCAGACTTGTTAAACATCAGTTGCAAGTGTTATTTGTATGGAAAGGAATGTATATTCTTGTATAAGTAATGGCATTGCGATTAGGATTTAATACAACCTTGTTCTTAAGTGGACTAGTAATTGATTCATTTGGAATTGGGATTTATGTATGGTGTTTAACCTCCTTTTTGTTTTTCTCCTGCAGGATAGACTAAGATAATTAGGACTAGATTAGAGTAGTTAGAAATAGTGTAGATAGGATTTAATACAAAGTGGTTAGCTATTTTATTTTGTTGATTTAATTGAAGTCTTCTTCCTAGAAGCATTCTTTCAACACCTAATACAGTTCACGGGGCCCCTTAAAACCCATTGGAACTAGCCATCCTAAACGAAAGCACGCCTAATTGGGGTCTGTGGTCAGGTTAGTTCCCCTTTGTTGGTATAGCGAAAATTTGTCATATCAACATCCCCCACAGTGCACAACAATCTGCAGAGCTTTGCAGACTTCAAGGCGGACACACATAATATTTACATCAAGGCGCATAAGGATCTGGTGTAGCAATGGACCAAGCTCCCCTTCATTGCCATTGATGACACAATTATTTTAGTGTTAGAATCATGGCCTCCCAAGTGGCGCAACCCAGATCTGGCAGAGCTGGATAGGACAGCAGCACAGAAATGAAAGGATGAGGCCAAGTTGCGCGTCACGAAGTTGACCGAGAAGAGGTGTAATGAAAAAGCGGCCACGAAGGTAAGGGTTGTCTGCAAGGCAGCAAAGGCAGCCGCAGAGCAGGAAACTACCACTGAAGTAGCAGCAATAGCGCAGACAGCAGGGGCCACAATAACACCAAAAGAAGAGGGTCTGGAATTGTCTACAGGACAGGAGGCAGAGGACACAAACCTGGCAGAAGAAGGCGCAAACCCAGGCAGAACTTCCACCCAACTGAAAAGGCCGCGTGTCACAAAAAGTTCGAGTCCACGAAAAAAGGTCAAGGAATCCAAATTGGCCATCGACCTGATCACGTTAACAGACAACAACCTCTACGACATTAGAGACACGGTTCGTAAGGTCACCAAGGAAGTGCTCCAAGAAGCCATGTCAAGGTAGCAGATTGTGTTGGGGGCCCTAAGGGCGCAGCTATAGGAACTACAGGCACAGCCCCCATAGGAAGGAACCATAGCCACCTACCATGCAACAGGCACATCAGTAGCGGAGCCGCTGCTACGCAAAGATGGCCAACACCATAGTGCTACCAAAAGGAGTGCTAACAATAGAGAATGAGGTCGACAAAGCTGTGGTGGCCAGGATCAAGGAACTGGGCCTTAATTTGGTTGCCCTTTCGTGAGACACATTGTACCAACTACAGGATGGCATAACAACAAAGCTTCGTGGCAGGGAGGGACGTACGATTCAGGTGATGAGTGAGTAGAAGATCAACATCGAATAGCTCAGCCTACAGCGTGATGAACTAGTGTCACAAAACCAGTAGATAGTGCAGACAGTTGATGAAGCATGCCGAAGAGTCCCATAGTTGTCCATCACCGCAGACCTACCAACAGAAATGCGGATCCACTGTCTGGCAAGTGGAGTCTGAAATGCGTGTGAGGAAACAACGCATGTGCAACTAGAGATGAATCTCTAGATTGCAGAGCTGTGTTTGAAGGTGCAAGCTTCCACTCCCCCAGAAGTTAAAGAGCAGTGCATTAGTGTTATCCAAACAGGGCTGGAAGAAATTGGACAGGTAGTGCAGGACTGTATCAGTATGTTGGACCAAGCCTTTGGTGTCCTCACATCCTTACAAGAGGACCCTAACATACAGTGCCTCGAAACAGAGGTGCGTGAGATTCAAGAGCAATAAGATAATGTAAGAGGAACTGTGTAGACAGATGTCCTCACTCAAGGGCTAGCAAAGATGCAGCAATCCAGGGCACTGAAAGAGCAGTTGGATGCCGCAAGACATAAAGAGGTACTTCTCAAAGCACGCGTCCAGCCATGGATTGATGAGGCCTTCACCATTACGGAAGATATTGAGGGAAATCTCGCACAGATGCAGGGACTCTACATGCTAAGGCAGGCAGTTGATCCTCACAAAGAAGCATTGGAAGAGCACATGCAACAGGTCCAACAAACTGCAGAACAGTGCGTTGTGGACCTCCAAGCAATACGGGACTAGTTGGAGGGGCTCTGCACCAAGATCGTCACACCAACAGAGTGACTCGGGATGAGTCATGATGATTGTGTTGGGGGCCTTTTGGGCATGGAATCGCCCCACAGCATGTTTCGGGGCTCAAATCCCAAGTGTTGGTTAAATGTATTATAAAACACCATGAATTGTGGGCACGGAGTGTGAGGTATAGGTTAAGTCATAGGGTTGTCTTCCCTAAGTATTGTTATGTAATGTAATGTCATGTCGGCCTACCCATGGTTTGTGGACCATGGGATTGTATAAATAGAGAGAGGCTATAAGTTCTAAAGAGAGCTAAATAGAGGGATAGATGAATACAAATGGTTCAAGCATAGAGTAAGAGTCTAAGTGCATTGGGTCATAGTAGTAGGAATAAGCTCTGCAGCTGAGTGCGCAGAGACCTAGTAGAGTCCGCAGCTGAGTGCGCGGACCCCTACAACTGAGTGTTCAGGGTAGTGTCTAGTCTGTAATCTAGTATTACCTTCTTTAAATTCATACTGTTTTGTTTATTGCATTCACTTATATGATTGTTGGATATACTGGTAATTATGGCTAGTCTTACACAAATAAGTTGAGTAATCAGGTAATAACAAATTAAATAAAAAGGAACTTGGGTATTATACGGGTCGCACCACAAGTAGGGCTACGTGGAAGCAGCATCATAGGTTGCGACGGACTAATAGGTGTGCGTAGCGACATGTGCGTGTTGAGGTATAAAAGGTGTCTTTTTAACTCCTAATTATCTTCACATTAGTTATCAATCCGGGCAAGATTTTCTATTTCAAGAGTGTACACAGTATGTGGTGGCTATTTACTCAAGAGTAATGTTTCTAAATTGTAGTACAGTGCTTTCAAATACAAGAGTAAATGGATGTTGTTAGTGAACTCAAATTGCAATTAAAATAAAGCTTAAATTGCTAATAAAACCAAACCAAACATTCATTCAAGTATCAATCAAGAATACAGTAACAATAACTCATTTCTATTTTAACTGATCAATGCTCCAAATGTATTTTCTAATCTGAACAGCAGGGATCTTGGTCTGAGAGCATAGACAGCAGTAGTCAATGCTCTTTACAGTGGAGAATCTCAAGATAGCACGCTGAACTAAATTACTAGATTGGAAATAGAATGTTGAACTCAAATGACTAAATCTGAAATAACAATAAAAGAATACTAAAGCAAGTAATTAAATAACACTTAAACCAATACTTCTGCAGCATGTAAAACAGATTAATTTTGAGAATATGAAATAGCAAAGCAATGCGATTACGATAAATGGAAATCAAACCAAACCATCACACGGTAGAAATCATAGAAGAATGATACAAGAATAGCAAGTGAATCCACCAGGGTTGGGCCCTTAGACACCAATGAACATTGCCAGATTACTTCAGTATGTGAGAAGGAATGACAACTGTATTATGTATTAAGCATTTGCAAAATAGTTATAGCAGTTCATACTTTGTTTCAACAACGAGAGTCGATGATCAAAGTAAAAATACAATAGTAATTTCTGAAGAATCTCCCATCCCTGTTCTCTTTACAGTCGTTGCCTTTTAGAATGGCCAAGTGGTAAGGAGGGTCAAACAGTAATAGCGATCCCTTAGGATCAAGAGATCCTGAGGGATTCGCGCAATCTTCCATCTTAAGTTAACTCTCTGTCTTTGCACTGATGTTGTGATCTTATTTGTTCTTATCCATAACTGCGCACTCCATCCTTGGCTTGCTGCCTGTACGCTATTTCCTGGCTAGGGAAAAATAGTTGTTCCATTTTGTCCTTTTCCTGCATGAAGCATGATAATAGTTAGCTAAATCATGATGATAGATAATTTCCTTATTTTTACCATAATCCCTTGATAGATTAACACTTTAGGGTGTAAAAGGGATCACGGAAAATTTTAAGAACCACCCTAAATTTATATGTATAATAAATGGGCTAATCCCCATCATACATAGGAAAAATGGGAGGCGATTTTATCAATAATATAATATGTATATATAATTTTTTTGGTGTATTATCTTGTACAGTGATGGAGAATCTTTCACTGAATTATAAAATCTTGTAAGATCTTGGCAAATCTTTTACTGAATAATAAAACATTGTGAAGTCTTAGCGAATGTTTTGTTAAAGTATGAAACCATATATGATAATAAGAAAACATATTCATTAAACTGTAATATACTAACACACATGTTTGGAAAAAAGAGACATAATTTTCTCTTCCTACAAACAATGTTCCAAGTTTCAGTGACTGTGTTTGTCAAGGTTCTTACAATACACTCTTTCATATCCTTCTATTAGTTTTGATAATATTCCACAACAAAGTTCTTGTAGGTGTTGATATTGACAACGAGTTCTGTCAAGGTAGGAGAGATTAATATTTTCTCTTTAACTTTTGTCAAGCTACCACTTTTTTCAAGTTCTCAAATTTCTTTCTTATTCCATAGACTCCAATGGCAAGATAAAAAAAAAAACACATGAAGTTTGTTTACCCCAACATGCCAACAACTAACAAGCCCCAACTATATTATATAAGAAAGTATTAGGTATCCCAAAGGCTTGAAGGGGATCTAATTGAAAGAAGTGACCATTGTGAAAATCCTTCCAATCAATATATGAATATATAAGTGTAGATTTATTATTATTTTAATTGGAATTCTTCAATTAAATAATAAAATTTAATTATGTGTCTCCCAATCTAAATTGCTTATTAGAACCCGGATGCGGGTGTTACGGTTTGATATGAAATGCATTCACGCCCCACGCCTAAGCCACATGGCTTCACGCTCCCGCCAGGTGGTGTCCATGGTTTTAATAGCGTTTTGGGTGCCAGTACAAACAGGGGCATTAAAGGCCCTTCAAGACAGGCGGATTACCGAGGTTCTGAGGCCAGAGCATTTATCATGGCGCCTCCATACTATGGTTCAGGTAAGCGACCCGGCTCCGGTTTTACTCCTGCGATTGCTCAGGGAATTGTTCAGGGAAATTCTGCAAGCGGAATTCCCATCCGCGTCGCCATCTCATGCCCAGTGTTCAGGCTTGTGAGCTCAGCTCAGACAAATGTGCAGGGGATTTGCGGTAGTTGCAGAATTAGTCGCAGGTATATATCAATCAATTTCTGTTTGCTCAGTTGTGTAAAGCTCACTACGCCACTCATGGCTCCTCGCGGTGGTTATAAGTCGCCTCGCAGGGGAGGTCACTCTAGCCAGTCCAGAGGCACAAAACAAAGAAGACCGACCAGCCCGAAGAGGATTTCTCCCTTAGCGTGCGCTTCGCCTCCCTCTGGTGCCTCAACGCCTTCCGAGGATTTGGATAACGTGGTTCAAATAGCTACTCTCTACTATCATCATCGGACTAAAAAACCAGTGATCCGAGCCCGCATTACAGTCATCTTCGAGGAGGAGGATGAGGTGGAGGACAGTCGCAATCAGGATTCAGGGGAGAAAATGCCCACCACCTCTGAGAATTCTTCCAAGGCACAGGACACCTCCTACATCCCAGAGGTTCAGAGCCGAATGGAGGGCGATAGCAATGAATTTCCCTCGGCCGAGCAGGCGGAAGCTGCCAGAGAACTTCGCAGCCTCAAACGCAAAGCTCCCATGTCCTCGGCTGAAGGCTCCATGAAGACTCAGATGGACTCTCCTGGCAGTGGCTTGCGAATTGAAGAAGAGGAAGACTCGCTGGACTACAAACTTTATCTCAAGCTGCCTCCTGGCTATGACAGCATCGAGGACGTCCCTGTTGGTGTCAAAGTTTCCTGGGAGCCCGACCCGATCCAGGCAGCTGAAGAACGGAAGCAAAGAGCTTTGGCTCGCGAGGCTGAGGCGAAAAAGGGCAGCAGCAAATGGCCACCGACTTCTCTGGGGTAAGCCTGTACTCAGGCGAACCGTTTCTTTTTGTTTTTTTTGTTCAGTCCTGGTTCGATAGCTTGCATTCTCTGAAGCTTCGCAGCTTTGTAAACTCGGTCCCCTGTCTCTGATCTCATGGTCGGATCCTTCTAGTGGGTTGTTGGTCTGTCTTAGGCATGTGTAATTGGTCCAGGTTGGACAATTTCTGTTCCAGACATTTCTTTTTGAAGTTTTGTTTTTTCTGGCTCTTACAAGCAGAAACATAAGTTGTAATGAGAATTTCTTGACAGAGAGCTGATCCATGGCTCTCAGAGGTGTATACCTCTTGTAAATATTTTTTCTCTTTTTTAATATAATAGTTCAGTCTTTACTTAGCAAAAAAAAAAATTGCTTATTAGCATAATTCACTACCCTCATAGGTCTCGCATTTTTTAACAGCTTTGTAACATGTAGATTAATTTCCTTTTTGATGAACAATCTCCACCTTTTAGGAAAAATGGTGTAGTGGCTCCAACCCCTACAGATCATTAGGAAAAACTAAGAATAGCAAAGATGAAAGGTTGTACAAACCAACTTATTTTTCAAACAACTAATCCAACATCAGTACCTAAAATTTTTCATGAAGATATCATATTGATAATGTTTGAAAAATGGTGAGAAATCTTGTGTGAGGGTGATGCGGAAAGAGTGATAAGGTTTCATTGTTTTGAATTTTTTTTGTTAAATCAGAAAAAGTTAAAAACCAATATTAATGGAGATATTGGTATTTTTTACTAAATTTTGTGAAGTGACTAAATGTAGCTTTAACCATTCACCTTAACATGTTTTTACAATATAATTTCCTAAGTCTATTTAATATCTTCATTATCATAAAAACCAACCTATATACATCTTAACTCCACATCCACCACTCTTAGGGGGATGAAATCTATTTATCCCTCTGAGCACTTGGTAGACCCAGAATTAAGATGGATCTAAGATGATAGAATTTCCCCTTTAAATAGTCTATGCTCACATGAATACCATGGTATTACCATGGGTCAATACCATGGGTTATCATAAACCTAGACCTTAAAAATTACTATTAGTAATTTGTAAAAATTAATAAAAATAATAATTGATTTTTATTTTATTTTTTATTTTAACCAAGTTAAAATGTTTAACATACATTAAATTACAACATCCATTTTTGCTCTTGATCCAGCAAGCCCCGAGAGGGATCGAATATTTTTTCACTCTATGCTAGTTTGCATATCACGATATTTGATCCCTCTTGGGGCTTAGTAGATCCAGAGTAAGCATGATCTATGCTACTTTAAATCCCCCATTTAAATAGGCTACATTCCACGTGAATACCATGGGTCATTTTTATTTTTATTAATACTAATACTCATATTAAGGTTAATAATGTTTTTTGCATGGTATTAATAATAATCTAGCCCATGGTATTTGGCCCATAGTATTTTGCCCATAGGTTTCACTTAAATATAACCCATTATTTGAGTGTTCTTAAATATAAGGTGACTTATGGAGTAAATATATGTTTATTTGTTTACCATACCTCTCGTTTATTTATATTTTTATTAACTTACCATACCTCTTTTACAAATATGGTATTTTTCCCATAGGATTCACTTAAATAAAACCTCTTTTTTTAGCTTCATAAATAGAAAGAGGGTTATGGACTAAATATAAAAAGAGGTTTTATTTGTTTACCATACCTCTCGTTTATTTATATTTTTATTAATTTACTATACCTCTTTTACAAATATGGTATTTTGCCCATAGGATTCACTTAAATAAAACCTCTTTTTTGAGCTTCATAAATAGAAAGAGGGTTATGAACTAAATATAAAAAGAGGTTTTATTTATTTACCATACGTCTAGTTTATTTATATTTTTATTTATTTACCATACCTTTTGAGTAAGTATAAAAAGAGGTTTTATTTATTTACCATACCTCCACTTTATTTATATTTTTATTTGTTTACACCCTCTCATGTATATAAGGTGACTTATAGAGTAAATATAAAAAAATGTTTTATTTATTTACCATACCTCTCATTTATTTATATTTTTTATTAATTTACCATACCTCTTTTATGGATATGGTATTTGGCCCATAGGATTCACTTAAATAAACCTATTCTGAAAATTAGGGTGAATGGAAGGTTGTAACTCCTAATTTCAAGGGCTAAATTTACCTTTTTTACCCTCCCTTAAAATAAGGTGGGCTATTTGAGGCAATTTCTAAAAATGTACTATGATACAAAATATTCGCCCACTAAAAATTTAAAACCCCTTAATTTCACCTAAGGGCGAACATTCCCTCCTAAAATTTTCCATGAAAGGGATATAACTAAGGAAAAGGATATAAAATAAACATATATGCATACTTTTCCATGACTCAACACACTCCCTTGCTTACCCTTTTTCATGCCCTCATGAAAACCATGTAGTTTGTGTGTAAAGAAGTCAAAGAATAGGCTGGAGAAGGATTGTCATGAAGTGGCCTGAACCCATGATTCTTGGCCAAGGTTTCAAAAATGTGTCCTGTCTGTCCTTCAGGTATTCATATATAGCTTTATAGTCTTCTACAGGATACCAGACAATAGGACTACGAAATCGACAGCCTAGTCAATATGGCCCTTCCCTCAAGATGAGGTTGCTATAAGTAACAAAGCGATCTGTGGCCAATTTAAAGTTTTTATAGTTAAATGGTTCTCTGTCCTGCACATTACGATTGGAAACTATCCATCTAAATTTAGTTGCTGCCAAGAAATTGTCTTTTATAGAGAGAAAATACTCTACCCCCTACTGGACAATTTCTTTGTGAATGGGCCCCAATACCTGGATTACTCCTTCCTTTTGCATCAAACTTTTATGTTTGGCCAACATTTGCAGTGGGTTTTTAAGTTCACCCCTGACCCAAAGGTCCAAACCATTTTCCTGCCTCTGAAAAGTATTATGGGCTTTGAACCATTTCAACTGGTTAACAACAAATGAAATGAAAGCTTAAAATTGTATATCCTCCAAAAAAGGGTTGGGATTCTTCTCCATTTCTTCTTCCAATATAAAATTATGCAAATAAAACTCACAAAGTAAGCGTTGAACTTTCACTCCATGGTGTTCACAACAATTTATGAAATCCTCCACAGTTTTCAATTCTATGGATTTCCCTACGCTGACAACCTTAATTTTAACTATAAATACCTTTCTAACAAAAATAAAGCATAGTTCTTGGTAGGGGACTTGCATGCTAAAACATCTGTGTATAGGGAACAGAGAGTATCCCTTTGATGCATGATTACCTCCAGTCTGATCTTTATTTTCTTAGTTCTTTCTTCTACCCTCCAACATTTCTCGAAGGCCTTGCTTTCCGATGCGTTGATATCCTGCAATTGCCTTTGTAATTCCTAGTACCTTTGTTGGGGAATAGTCTCTTCCTCAAGCCTTTCTATGGTTAGTTGAGCTTGTGCCAGATTCTCTTGAAGATTTGTTATACCAGGATCACTTCCTATCAAAACATCTTTGGCTTGGATATCTATCTGGGTGTCTGCACTGTTGGAGGGTATTGCCTCCGTTTGAACAACTACATTACAAAAATGTACATTCTCTGTTTGGACAGTCGCTTCTGTAACAATTGCATGTTGTTCCTTATCAATTTGAATGAATATGGGCTCGGTTTGAGTCCCAACAACCCTTGTATTAGGGAATTCAGTTTGAATGGCTGCATTCACCGTTTTCAAGGTTCTTCTTGAAATTTCCCCCTTTTTAATGTCCTTGTCTTTTGTCTAAGTCTTTTCACTAAGTTATATAGCTTTTGTTGTTCCTTTCTCAACCTCTTAATTTTTCTTTTCTTCTTTCTGGGAGGAACAGTTGTTTCACTAACCGTTTCTGTTCTTACTGAGCTCGCTTGCTCATTTTGGTTTTGCTCTTCAAGGGCTATGTCTCTCCTCTGACTGGTTTCTATTTCCTCCGTTTGGCCCACATCTTCTGTGTTTAATTTGAACTGACTAGGTTCTTCAGGAGGGGTACCCCTAATTTGTTCCACCTCCTCCTGAGTGGCTTCTACCCCTATTTCTGCTTCACCAATTATTTCTTCTGATATACTCCTATTGTGGGTAGAGTTTTCTTCCGATTGTGCTGCTTCAACATTGAGGTTGAGCAGACTTTTGGGCTATATGTATTCACTCATATTGGTCAAAATCTGGGCCAATTCAACATCATGAAGTAAATCTTGTGGTGGACTTGTGCTGGGAGTTAAGGGAAGTTCTACTTCATCCCTTTCCTCTTCGCTAGTATGCTTTGTTTCCTCCTCAAGTTTTGACTCTAGGTTATCTCTTCCTTCCAGCTGTAAAGGTTGCTTGTTTATGGGGCTAGATAATTCTAAGGGTTGGCTACTGCTACCCAAAAGGTTTTCAGTTGTTCCTTGACTTTTCTTGGCATATCGTCTGTGTTTTTGTGGTCTATTTGTTGAGTTGAAAGTCCTTTTCCTTTTTGGGGCAGGTAAGGCTAACCCCCCTTCTATAGTAAACACTAATTCTTCCCAACTGGTTTGCTACTGGGCTAGGTTGTAGCTTACTATCAACCTAATTAAGCAATGATGACTTACAATAGTCTCTATATGCCAGGATTTCTTTATGATTTGAGAAGTGTCATGCAACAATAATTTCAAATATGCAGGCAAGTTTACAAAACATTTATGTTTTAAAACTGCTAAAAATTTAAGGTGGCATGGTCTTACCGCATATTTTCTTCCGTCGCATGTGATATAACTCTGAACAATTCTAGCCAGCTCTGTCCATGGTTCTCCCAGAGATGAAGGTTGAACTCCTTTTCCTTTGACAATCAGGTTCTGTCCTTCATCCCGAAAGGTGGAAATGGCGTCTTGTAGCCTCAATTTTTTATGCATCCATATGGGTCCGACTACTGGTAATCCAAATACCTCAACTATTATTGCATCTGTTACTGTCATTCACCTTCCTCTTACTATAGAATGATCATCCTGCAGATTCTGTAAAAATTCGATAGCCATAGTTTTATTGGGTTGCTGCAGTCGTGCAAAATATGCGACCCATCTAGCTTGTACTACAATTTCTCGGGCGACATCAGAAACAACTAGTGTCTGTGGCTCACTGTGTATTGATCGTCCTCCCATTTTGTCTGAATTTTGCACACTGTTAGCTTTACACAAGTAACGCAGCAATACACAAAGCCAACCATGGAACAACAAGTTGTTAACTTCGGATAATACTTTTTTTTAACATATATACAGTTAAAAACTTGCTATTATGGGATATAATGTATCCTGTTACAACCAAATAAAAGACTGACATGTATGCAAAAGTGCTTTGGAACTCACCCGCACCCCCTGAAAAATGATAGGTCACCTTCGACCGGTTAAATGAAGGAACAACATACTGACGGCAACGTACAGTGGTAAAAATGGCAAGGTGTACATATTTATGATAAGATCACAAAAATATCGAGTTGCTGAAATCGATGCATAGCATGAGAATTATGAATAAATATGGAGATGCGATGGGGTGATGCGAAAAAGGGAAAAAGGACATCTGATGTGGGTAAGATGCTATGTGGTCATTATTCCACTTAAACCATTATGATTGAATTTTTAAAACAAAATTTCATGCATAAAGGTTCAAAAGGAATTGGGAGCATAATCTCTTTTGAAATAAAGATAAAGAAATAAGAAAAGGGAGCTATAATTACTATTGATGTTGACAAATATGACTCCAATACCATCAGCAGAGCTCTGTTGCCCACACCTGTTTATAACCTTGATGGAGTTGCTTTTTCACCCTTTGGAACCATGATTCTCTATGTATACTTAGGAAAGTGCCTTGTGATGTTAGAATGGTGGCCATTGTGCTGGCTTGGTAGCCAGATGGATCACATTGCCATTCACTAGGAAGGAGTGAAAGGTTGGCAGGCTGGTTTATGATGAGACCTCCTCTTCCAAGGACTTTTATTTTTCTGATGTGTCAATTGGATCATATCCCTGGTGTGGTGGCCATAGTGGGAATGCCACTTCACTGCTTCCTTATGATCATGGTAGGTTGGCTCATGATGAGAACCCCTATCCTCTATCTGAAAAATCATAGAATTGTTAATAAACATATATACATATTTTTTCTTTCCTTCTTTTTCTTTTCTTTTATATAGCACTTCCTACTTATATATAGAGGGTGACTCAATACTCCTTAAGAGTAGGGATGGTGGAAGAAGTCTAAACATATCAATAGAAGAAAATATACCCTTATTCTTATTCAATGATAATAAGCAAAGAGAATTATGAGAATTAGGGAAGAACCAACATGGTACAAATATTCAATCAATTTGAGTTATAGTGAAGATAAAGACAACAAACTGATATAGATAGTTATGTCCTCCCCTTTTCTAATCAATATAAATAAATCTCATTAAAGATGATAATTTCTCTTTGATTTACTTATTCCAGTAACCTTTAAATTTTGTATCCTTGCATATATGTGTGTATTCTTGCCTTCAAAGGACTATAAAGAGTGAAACAATATTCACAAGAAAAACTTCTCAAAAAAGAGTCTTGTTCTTTAGGAGGAACAACAAAAAAATGCACACAAAAAAGGGTGTTGTTCCATAAAAGGAACTGCCACTGTTCCTTAAGAGGAACAGCAAAAAGACAACTCGCACACAAAACTGTTGTTCCTTAAGAGGAATAGTAGAAAGACAAAAAATAGCACACGAAACTGTTGTTCCTTAAAAGGAACAACAACTGTTCCTACGGGGGAATAGCATTAAAACAAACCAAAGCGAAACTGTTGTTCCTTAGAAGGAACAGTAACAAGCAAAAAAATGATGAAACCACTATTCCTTAGAAGGAACAATAGTTGTTCCTTAGGAGGAATAGCAACTGTTCCTTAAATGGAACAGCGTAAATCACTCGCATACCAAACTGTTGTTCCTTAGATGGAATGGTTGTTGTTCCTTCTAAAGGGAACATCAACTGTTCCTTAAACAGAACAGTGAAAACAAATGCAAACACAAACGGAATTGCTATTTCTTAAATGGAACGGTCATTGTTCCTTAGATGGAACATCACTTGTTCCTTAAATGGAATAGCAGGAATAAATGCACGCGAAATTGTTGTTCCTTAAGAGGAACAACAGTTGTTCCTTAAATGGAACAACAGAAATACAAACACACAAGATTGTTGTTCCTTAAATGGAACGGCTGTTGGGGTAATTATATGGGCTTTAATTCACCTCCAAGCTTAGTCAAACCAACGTTTCTCACAACTTATTACATGTTTTTTATTATATTTTGTTTATGAGATGAGTTAGAGTTGGATATTATGCCTAGTGGACTAATATGCATTGAATGCGGGATTGAAGGAGAAAATCAAGGAATTTTTGCAAATACTAAGGTTAAAACTTTAATGGGACAATGGAGAGGGATTGTAGGAGTTAAATCCTCCTCATTTACTTATCCCCCATTCGAATATTCCTCCATCCATCACACCAGCTCTGAGTGAAAGCAACCAAGCCATGATGATTAGAAGGCAACCAAGCAAGTGAGAGAAAGAGAGCTAGTTTATCTCGAGTTCAAGAGCCAAGCCTCCCTGATTTTAAAGAAGTTGTTGGGGACTTTAGTTGTATAAGTAGAGAGGCCTAGAGCCTCATTAGGATTCGAATTTTTTTTTGTAAAACTCTAAGATATTTTCGAGTTCTAGACTTGTGAAAATGTTATTGATGTATTTTTCTGTTTTAGTAATAAAAATGAGTTTTGTTTTGAGCTAGCACTGAGTTAACTCATAGGGTTGAAGCTCTTGGGTTAGAGCCCAACCCTAGCATCCAAGGCTCCTCTTTCTTATATATGTATGTTTAGTTTAGTTTCATATCTTCATTGTTAATTTACTATTATATGCATTTCCATTGCAAGTAGTGTAGATTGGATTGGTTGTTTATTAGTTTGCTTCCATTTGTGCCTTACTTCAGTAGCAGGTTAGCAAGGATAAAAGGAGCACCACAAGGTTGTCAGTAGGTGTCTCGGCCTCACTTCCTCCATCTGGGATCATGACTTGAGGAAGGCACCTTTATGCAGCCCTAAAAACACATATTTCTATTTCTTTTATAATATTTTGAGATTGTTGTCTTTAAATTAGCACTTGATCGGTTTTGAAAAGTAGGACTTCATTGTAATATTTTTCATCTTCATTTTTGCAGTAGATCTCATCCATGCTTTCACTCCTTTCAACAACTTTCCTCATGCATAATGTAGGCAATTAGTTCATTAATTATGCTTTTCTAGTTTATGAGAATGTTTCTTGTTTACATAGCTTTTTGGAAAATATACATGTTTTGTGCAAAGAAGGTACTCTAGGAGTAGACAAATACTTCATAGCCATCCACTACCTTCCACTTCATCCACCACAACCATTCGTTGTTTCACCATTGCCTTCACTATTTTTCATCATTTTTCATAGAAATTCTTCTAAGCACATTGAGTGAATCCAACCATCCTCTATCTTTGTTGTTGATTTATGAATGATCCTAGAACTTTTCAAAGTATGACTTCATTGTCATATTTTTCATCTTCATTTTTGCAGTAGATATTTTCCATGCTTTCACTCCTTTTAACAACTTTCCTCATGCATAATGTAGGCAGTTAGTTCATTAATTATGTTTTTCTAATTTATGAGAATGTTTCTTGTTTACATAGCTTTTTGGAAAATATACATTTGTTTTGCATAGAAGGCACTCCAGGAGTAGACAAAGACTTCATATCCAGCCACCACCTTCCATTTCATCCACCACAACCATTCCTTGTTTCACCATTGCCTTCACTAGTTTTCATCATTTTTCATACAAATGCTTCCAAGCACATTGAGTGAATCCAACCATCCTCTATCTTTGTTGTTCATTTATGAGTGATCCTAGACCTTTCCTTACTTCATTCTACCCATCTACCACCTTCCCTAAGCCTTCCATCACCTCCAACACCTTCCATTTTTCTCTCGGTTGTATCTTGTAGGTTTACAGGGAATCCTGTAGGTTTCTAGTACATCCTGTAGGTTTTCTTGAAATGGTCTGTTTTGAGGCTAAATTGAGGGAAAATCTATAAGAAGTCACCAAAAGCCTCCCAAGGGTCTCCCACACCATACAAACATCTCCTAAACCTTCCAGCCATCATCCAAAATCCTTAATTCACCTGCCACATCACCAGAAGAAATTAGTTTGCATACTTGATTTTGCATGAAAAGACAAAACGACAAAAACAGTTTTATTTCAGTCTCTTTACTTGCACATTAGTGATGTTTGATGCTTCTTACTTCTATACTTAGATAGTAGCATTTGGTTCATGTTAATTTAGCATTTTTTCAAAGGATAGTTTCTCAGTAGTTAGTTAGGAAATGGTGTGATTTAGCATTGAATTTCGGTCTTCTCCATTATTGCAGTAGATTAGCTCTCTCTTCGAGTAGATTTACCTTTCTTCCATCAAGAAATCAAGCTTCTTCTGACTCCATATAAATCTAGCTTGAAAACCCCATTGGTCTCTCGCCAACTGAACAGTGACAACAGGCAGAACCATCACTTTTACTTATGTATACAACACTATCACCTCCAAGTTTGTATGAACCCCGGGTTGATAGAGTAAATTTGGTGGCCCAGGAGTTGCAACATTATTGTTGCAATATTGGTGCTTATCAGGTTTCATGGGAATTTTAGCAAGGCTAGGGCATCATGAAGCTAGGGATTTAGGGTTTTAACATGTAGTTATGAAATTTGGCACATGTGTCATGTGACTTGAATGCACATCATCTTCATGCTTAGGGTTTTCTCCTAGGTTTTTCATGCGGTTAGGCAAACATCACAAAAGGGTTATTCATCCATCACAAACATTTTCCATCTCCAGAAATGCCATATTGACATCAATGACAACCTTTACCAACAATCTCCCCCTTTGTCATTGATGGAAATATTCTCACTCTTTCAACATTCTCTACCCCTTTGACACTAATGTCAAATGTGGTGTCCAAGTACTCCCCCTATCAAGCTACTTCTTGTTATGTCATCATGCTACTTCATCGTATATTTTTCATTTCTTCAATAATGATAGTTCTCCATGATACACTGGGGGATTTTTGAGGTCTAAAATGGTCCTCCTAAGGAAATTATAAAATAATAGTCGAAATAATAAAATAAGATTAGATTACATCATCAAATTTTAGAGGGAAAACACAAAAAAATACTTTTTCAACTCGTATTTTCAACTTATATCCCTATGAATTTACCCAAATTTTGAGTGGAAATAGTCATTGGATGAAAAATTTGATTCCTCATCCGAGGAGTACCCATGTTGCATAATTTCTCTCGACCCTGCTACACAAAAAATGAGAAATACATGAAAAAACTTAATTGCAATCATGTTTTTTCATGTATTTCTCATTTTTCGTGTAGCAGGGTCCATCAAAAGTATGCAACATGGGTACTCTTTGGATTAGGAATTGCTTTTTTCATCCAACAAGTACTCCCATTCAAAATTAGAGTAAAACCTTATGGAAATAAGTTGAAAATACAAATTGAAAAAGTAGTTTTATTATTTTATTATTTTTTAATCTATTTACTTTTTTACCCCAAAAATGGTGAATCATACCCCATGGTTGACATCATCATATTGAATATTATTGGTTCTAATAAAGTTTATTTTGGTTGTACTTTTTTCTTACGAGGCCCATTTTAGACCTCAAAATTTCTCTAATGGATATTATGTTGCTCCCCCTGTCATAGTGCTCTTTCTTCTTATGTTTTTCTTTGCAACTCCCTCTATCATTATGATTTTCTTTAATGGAATTTCTCCCCTAGGTCTTTTCATGATTTCATGGAGATGGATGAGGTATATGATCCACCAACTCCCCATGCCTGCATAAATTCCTCTAGCTCTTTTTTTTGCTCAAGTCAATAAATATTGTTGCCTTGTGAGCAAGTGGAAGACATCTTCAACAATGGATGTGTAGTGAAGACATAATATCATGATGTTCTTCAATGGTAATTACTCCTGAGAGATGATCTTATCAAGAGATGATTGTCCATGTGTGACTCATCAAGTTTTAGATAACTTTTGGAAGAATACTCAAGAATCACAAGCTCCCCCTAACAATATGCATGGTCTCCTTTTTGGCAGAATTTTATCATCAAAATTTGGAATATCCTATCTGCCAAAGCTGTACACATTATATCAACAGCATGAGTTGATGTCTTAAGTGTTCAAGAGGATTTCTAATCTAATTTTCTTCCTTCTCCATAATTTTGTAACTTTATTTTCTTGCTTGGTAGTCATGTTTTAAGCTTGTTTAGGGACCCAAGTCAAGTTACAATCATGAGCCATATGTCTAATGTTATGACATTTGAAGCACTCCATCTTGTTCTTCAATGAGGGGGCATGGATTCTTCTTGAAAAGTTGCTTCTAGGAGACTGACATGGACCATTAATTTGTCCTTTTGGTATATCCTACAATCCTTTACCATATGCCCAAAATTTGTATAAGAATTGCAATAACAAAAAAATCTACTTTGGTATCTAGAGGATGGAGATTGCCTTGATCATCTTTCATTCTTCATCCTTCTTTGCTATATGGTTCTCCATTTCTTCCTTCATTCTAGTTGCTTCACATGATTGGGCCTTAAGTGAGGTGATTTCTAATTTTAAATTGGTGATATCTTCATCCTTTTCTTCTAGTTGGCATGTCATCACATTTCTTTCTTTTTTTGCTTCAACGACTTGTCCTTCTAGGAGGACCAAAACTTCCACCACTTTTTTAGCCCCTTATGCTTTTTTCTTTACGTTTTCCAACTAAGATTTAAGAGAGGAGACATCTTCCTTGTATTGACCAATTTTTAGTTCAAGTTTGTTCAATTCTTCATTTCTTTGTTCAAGATGGCTTGACAAAGTTTCTTCCCTTTTATTTGCTTTATCTAACTGATTTGTCATGGATATGACTTCTTCATGTTGCCTTTTCTCTTTTTGATGAAATTCCTCCTTTAACTTGGTGAGCTCCTCATATATTTCTTGTACTTGAAGCTTGAATAGGTCAACTTTTTTCCTTGTCTTTGTTGGAAATACTGGGGGGGTGAATCATTATTTCTTTTCAATTGTTACTTTTACCAGTTAAATCAATTATATTTAGAACACGAAATGAGTAATAGGAATAAATTATTTTATTAATATAATATTTATAATGAATCAAGTACAATATATAGGGCTCCAACCCTTGATGAAGACATCGATCTTCAATCCCCCAGGCTCCAACTTGTTGCCAAGCACCAACTTGGTCTTTTGTGAGGCTCCAACCTCTAGGGCACTAACCCTATCTTCTCAAGGAAACAACCTTGCATTTAGAGGCACCAACCCTTCTCTGGTACAGGCTCCGACTTGGTTTCTTGAGGACACCGATCCTCTAGGGCTCCAACCCTATCTTTTAGAAGGCACCAACCTTATTTGTTCAAGGCTCCAACCCACTGCTATATTTTGTTTAGATATGTTTTCATAGTAATTCTCTGCTCTCAAAATCTTCTTCACTGTGTTCTGTCAATATACAGCTTCACTATAGTTTCCATGCTACATCATCAATGATAACCTTGTCTCATAGAAGGTGTCACTATTGCTTTTCATATTTACCCAAACAAAATTTCCAAGTCACATCATGATGACTAATACACCATGGTCTTCAATAGTCTTTACACAACCTCAATGTATCTTTAATGAACTATACTAAGCTCTACACGCACACAACTCTCTGTTTCAACCCTTTGTTCTAATTGTCAAAGTAACTGCTTCAGGAGTATGGTTCAGGAGTAACTGCTTTAGAAGAGTGATTGTTTCCGCTTTAGGTTGTGCATACAATTATAAAACAACCTTGTATTATGCATTCCCTTTAACAAATCATGGGTTGTGCTTATAAAAATTCATTATAGGTCCAATCTTTCAATGATTAACCCAGTCAACAAAATTATTTTACCTTCAGCTTCCACTAGACCTTCGACTTCCTCTTCGCTCACTCGACCTTCGACTTTCTTTCAATTGTTCCTTGATGTTCACGAGTTGTGAACTATCATTATGTTCTACGATAGATGCACAAGTTCAATGATTAGAAATGAGGCGTCTTAACTTATATCTATATGGGTTTCACCAATGACTAGAAAGACATGTTTATTGGAGGGAGGCTGACTTGTATATTAAAAATATATCGAAGAGTCTTTCATCCATAGAATTGATTATTCACAGAAACCATATAAGAGAGGCTATACCCATAGGGAGGTTCGATATGCCATGTCATTACTTAAATCCTACAATCGCAACCCTTTGGCTTCACAATATAACATTTTCAATACCTCTACTGTCGATGGAGTAGATATGATATTCAATAAGTTGTTTTTAATAAATCTTCGGGTAAACACCTTTATCGCAATCAGCGGTCCGTTGGGTCCACAAGTCTTATCGAAATTGGCGGTTTGAATGTGTCAAGCCTTTATTGAAACTTATGATGCGTAACTTCCGATAGGCGGATGCGATATTTCTTTAGAGCATATTATAACAGTGCAGCGGGTCCGCAATATTATATTGCAATCGGAATATTTGAACAAGACATATTTAATACTTGCAATATGACAATTCCGATACAATGGACACAATGTTTCATTAAGTCATATTGTAATGGAGCTATCGGGTCCATGTTGCATATTGCAATCAGGGGTTTTGAGCAGTGTTACATAAATCAATATAATAGAAAACACTGATATGATACCATTTCTCCAATACCTTTGTTTATGCTCCTTTGCCATAATTCTCCTTCGTTGTTTTCTTCCTTTTGGTTCTTCTTGGGCAGTTGCAATATTTCTGATATGGTGCCTCTGTTGTTTTCTTTGACTCTTTGGCTTTCCTGTGGTTTATTTGTGATTTCTGATGGCTACTCTTTCTTTGATATGTTTCTCTTGCTCTGATATGCTTCTCTTGCTCCAATTCTGACTTCCAATGGCTTCCAATGTCTTTCCGATGGCTTTCCTCCTTGGGATACTCCTTGGGTCCACTACTTCTACTCTCTTTGAATATATATGTTCAATTCATATGTTCTATTCAGTCCTTGGGTCCTCCATGTGCAACATTATGATCAATGGGCATCAATGGGAAACATCACGTATTACAAGAATTTTCCATCACAAACACTGCCATATTGACATCAATGACAACCTTGATTAACAGTCTTGTCAAGGTCATGGTCACCATCTTGTGAGTGTTTCTTGATCTCCTCATTTTCATTTTTCAAACTACTTATATGTTCTAGGGTAGCTACAAGTTTTTCCTTGAGATCATCTTTAAGGTCTTCTTCATTTTCTTCATCTTCTAGGTTTTCCTTGGTCTTGATATCTTCACTCTTATTTTCAGCTTCCTTAATGGGTTCTAGATTTCCTTCTTTCTTCTCATCATCTTCTTGACTAGAGGTCATGGTCAATGCTCCTTTTAAGTGAAGATTTTGAAGTTTGTATCTTTCGTTGAAGATAATTTTTCGACTTTAGTTTTTATATGATCTGGGAGCCTACTCAAGATTTCCTTTATTACTCTTACATTATGTTCCTTGGATTCTTCTTCCATCATCCTTTCTATTTGGTCAATTTAGAATGTCCTAAATTGCTATATTAATTGTCAATCCAGGAGTCGTAAACTGTTGAAGTGCGGTGCACTATATGTGCAAGATAACCTATTTCTTACTTTTTTGTCGTTTTTGAGTTTTTTGTTTTGGTTTGGGTTTATTTCTGTTAATTCCCTAATGTGAGATGGAAATTCTAAAAGACAAGTATGATATAAATGTTCAAGACAATGATGTCCTTTAAAATGATTTTCAAAACTTCAAACTTTAAAAAAAAAAGGTTTTAAAACATGCAATGATGAAACTAATTCCTAAAAGAGAGTGAAAATGTGCCACTATTCTAATTAAACAACAGTGAGCTAGTGACCATGAAACCTAATATCCTTGCTGCCATAAAAATATAAGAAAAACTGAACTCAAAGAAATCCAAAAATTGCAAGCAAAGTAAACTAAAATCACATACATCATCATATTCTGACCCCTCACCATTCGACTCGCTCTGGCTTTAGGAGGTAACTGAGAATGACATGAGAAATTTAATAACTAACTTGCAGAAAATAAAACTAATATCAAACTATACACTCATACTTCAATCCCTCACCATTCGACTCGCTCTGGCTTTAGGAGGTAACTGAGAATGACATGAGAAATTTAATAACTAACTTGCAGAAAAATAAACTAATATCAAACTATGCATTCATACTTCAATCCCTCACCATTCGACTCGCTCTGGCTTTAGGAGGTAACTGGAAATGACATGAGTAATTTAATATCTATCTTGCAGAAGAGTAAATGAGAAAAACTAAAATAAATAACACAGTGCTGGAACTAAAAACTAAAGGAAATGAATCAGCAGAAGGACAAGAATAATTCCATGTCATTAGTCATTAGAAAACTATGTGTAAATGCCCGGGCTGCCTATTGTAATCTGAAACAAAGGCACTGATCAGTTAACAGCATTATAAAACGTGAAAAGCTATGGACAGCTATCAAATGTTAATACCATAAGAAATGCAATATATATACAAGTGAATGATTATGGCATAAGGAACGTAAAGAAATAAAGCATGAAACTATACAGTAATAAACAAAACCTCGGCCTGTGTAGGGGCCCTCTACACAATCCTTGGACAATCAACGATCAACCACGAATTGAGCTTATAAACAGAGTCTTCTCATGTATTAAAATGCATTCATAGCACAGAGATAAAGTCACGCATAGTGGGCTCGTTAACAGTCAAAATTACATTACCAAAGCTAACTAATATGCATATGAGAACGCATTATTTATAATAGAGGATGACATAACTACTTTCCTACAATCTGCGCTGATAAAAAACACATAAACAACCATGTCCCGAAATTTAGCATTATGGCTACCGTGAAGATTAAATCTTTGGAGGGTGGTTGTTGGCTTTGGTTCATGGAGCAGTCCACAGGTGTTAATTTGTCCCCTGAGATTTAGGAACAACCACGCAAATCTTCACATGGTGAAAAATAGAGTTTTATCACTGTAGGACTCTTAAGTTGACCACCGCTTTTCCCATCGTTGACTATGGCCTCTTTCGATGAATTCAACTAAGCCAATAGGACTTGGTCCATGTCCATGTCGTTTGCAACTTGCCCATGTGGCTCGATTCGCCTGAAGACACCTAAAATATAGACTTTGACAAAACAGCTGTGGAAAGTGGCAAGATTCCGCAGCTTATAAACAAAAATCTAATTCAAATAGCAACACAAACACATAGTCAAGAAACCACTTAAATGCCCTTTTTTAACTAATATGTAATGATACTGATGACTTAGGAGGTTCAGATGAATGGGAAGAAGCTAGAAAAAGGTGTAGGAAAGATGCAAGTTTGGGACTCAACATAACCCCATTGTGAAGGTGTTGCATGTCCTCATGCAACCAAAATTTTGACTATCCCCCCTTCAAATCATATGTTCTGAAGCTTCTGCCAGTACATCCAGCCCTCCTCCTCTCTTTCTTGGTGCTACTAACATCTTGGGCTTCTTCATCAAGCATCTGAATTTAAGATTAATCAGTGCTCTACTTATTTTCTTGCATTTCTTCTTCAATTTTATGTTCTTTTTGTGCCATAGTCCCAGGTGTAGCATAGCGTTGTCATGTATGATCTTGTCCAGTCTACTCTGCTCTTTGAGTGCTTCATTTTCATTTTTAATATGTCGATTTAAAACCTCCAACTCAAAGATATCTTGTTTCAACGATTGGACTAGAGCTTCTTGTGCTATGTGAGGCTGAGTGGATGAAGTGCTGGGACCCGTGGCTGTTCTTTCTAAGGATTCTATGTAATCATACACTTCTTGTTGCCTTGGATCTAGTTTGGGTGTCGTTTTCTTGGGGCTATCCCCAAAATACTGTGGAGGAGAATTGACTTCAAACTCTGGCTGAAAAGGACTCATGTCATCATCTTGAGGACTAGTTTCAACATTTGGCTGAGAATGAGGTGGACTACTGCTAGCTAGAGTTTGTTCAGGTGTTACTTCTCCCAAATCAATAAAATGGGGTCCTTTCGTTTGTGCTTTTCTCCATTTTCCCTTAAGCCTGTTGCTTCTTCTTACATATTGCGGACTACTGTCTTTTTCCTTTCGTTTTCCTTTTCCTTTCTTTTTGGCCATAGTTAATTGTTCCTGAAGGTGAACTAATCTCTCAGACAATACTTGATGGTCTTCTTCTGAGGAAGGGGTTTGATGCACAGCCTCAATGCTTCTTTTCTCTTTTGATTTTGTTGGCTTTTTACCCTCGGTCTTTTCCTTCCTCCTTTTAGACAGTCTTTCTTCTCTACTAGTTCTCTCAACTGTGTTAGTAGGAGTGCTTTGATTTTTATCATTTGTTCTCTTTGTTCTACCTATTTTTGATGTACTGCCTTAAGGGGTTTCATGTGGTTCTTCAAAGAAATTTCTAATTAAACATTGCTCCCAAGTGTCCCTTTTCTCTTTTAATTGTTTTTCTATCAAGATTTTCATGAGACCATGGTGATACAAATGTGGTTCTACGTCCCCCAGATGCTTTTGGACGGTTACAGACATCTTTTTCAAACTGTTTAGAAAAAAGTATGGCAGATTAAGGATCTGGTTATCTAGGAAATTCATTAACAAATGTGCATGATACATGTACATTGCTCCAAAATGTCCCTCACAGGTGATAAATTTTTGAATAACTAATAGTAACCTAGCCCACTCTTCTTTTAAAGCATGAACAGGAATTCCCTTTTTGAAAATGGTGACATCCATACCTGGGTCACATAAGATCACTCTCCAAACTTCATCGCCAATGCTCCAGTTCTTAAACCAGCGTTCACCTCCCTGGGGAAGTTTTGTGGCAGCTGCTATTGACGCTTCAGTTACTGTGAATTTTAGGTCTCCAATTTCCACCTCTAGTCCATCAAAAGACCTTGCAAAGGCCTTTGTAACCTCCCTATGGTAGCCTTTGAATTTCTGGATAAAACGTAACCACCTGGCCTTCTTCAATATATCTTTCACTTGAGGGTATCCTTCAATAAATTTGGGTCCCTCTGGTTCTACCCTCAATAGTCGTCTCATCCTTCCTTCTGTTCTTTAAAACTCGTTTGAATTAGCAGAGATGATCAAGGTTTATGAAGGAGACCAGCAACTGTAAGCGGATATTAGAGAATAGGTACACGGAATGAAGCGGAACAGAGAAAAAAATGAGGTGAAGGCTTATGTGAGCACGGTGGAAATGAAGTTGTGAGGTCAATAGAACAGTAGGGGGAGAAAGTGCATTCGACAGTATTTAAAATTGGGTGGTTGTAGAGTGGACGCAATCACATTTATAAAAAGGCTGCGGATTTTGTGCGGCTGAAAGAAGCCATAGTCAAATCAACCATGATCCATAATCACAAATGGAGTGTGAGAATATTTCCAAACTTGAGTTAAATCGGGGAATTAATCATAAGACCGTTAGAAAATAAATGCATGGCTTATGGAGGAATGTCGTGGAATGAAATGGTTATAGAGGCGATTACATTAATCATTGCATATAGTTGAGCTCGTGACTTAATAACTATGCAAAAATGTGTTAGAATGCCATTTGAAATAATTTTTTGTTCATACCTTGGAATTCTTGTCATTTTTCTTTAGTCTTCAATCAGTTGCTCCTCGTTGGTGCTTTTGAATGTCTTATGTCTTCATAATATATCCTCATACCTACATTTGATTTCATGATTGTTGAACTAACATCTGACTGTAAATTTTTTTGAAAAACAGAGTGGTGGCTGCAGAAACCCAACTGGCTGCGGAATCAGTGAGCAGCTGCGGAAACTGACTTTAGCTGCGAAAACTGACCTAAAAAGCTTATAACTGAATGAGATGTATAAACAATGACTAACTGGATGGAAAATGGTCATAAAAAATTTTATTAATGGAATGAAATGAATGAAATGGAGTTTAAATGAAGTGATGTGGAATGGAAATGAGATGGAGTGGAATGGGAATGAGGTGGAGTGGAATGAAAAATGAGAGAGATTTTTTTTTTTTTTTTTGGAAAATATAGGGTGTCAGGAATTCCTGATTTTCACCCTACATTTTCTGTATAAGGCTACCAATCAGTGATTGGTTTTCAGGCTTATACAATTTTTTTTTTTCTTTTTTTTTCTTTTTTTTTTTAACAGAAAAGAACAAAGGCTAGGCTGGTGGAGAAGAAGGATTCTTCTTCACCAGACCTATTGCAAAATTATCTTGAAACATTTTGACAAATTCCTCTTTGAGAGTGGCTTATGATAGATCTTTAATCTGTGGCCATTCACAATAAGAGGAGTTTGAGATTCATCAATGGTCTTGATTCTTACTGCTCCATTGCTAAAGACTTTGTCAATCTCATATGGCCCAAGCCAATGAGTCTGAAATTTGCCTTTAAAGTCTTTAAACTCAGAATCGAATAGCAATGCCCAGTCTCCTTCTTGAAACTTTTTCTCTTTGATGTATTTGTCATGCCACTTAGCTCTTTGATATTGAACTAGATCACTTCTTAGGATTACTTCTTGTCTAAGCTCATCTAGCTCATTCAACTACTCCATTCTATGCTTTTGGGCTTCTGATAAATCCATCCCCAATTGAACTGCCATCTTGAAGGTTTTGACTTGGAACTCAATGGGGAGCAAGACTTCTTTCCCATAAACAAGTTCATAGGGAGAATGTTCTGTTGTATTCCTCGATGTAGTTCTGTAGGCCCACAAGGCTTCAGGAAGCCTTTCTGCCCAATCTCTTTTGTGTAGATGAACAGTTTTGGTGATGATGCTTTCAATAACTTTGTTTGTAGACTCCACTTGGCCATTTTCTTGTGGATGGTAAGGAGTAGCTTTCTTGTGCTTGATTTTGTATTCTTCCATCAGCTTCTCCACCATGTTGGATGTAAATTGACTTCCCTGATCTATCACAATTTCTCCTGGGAAACCAAAGCGAGTAAAAATATCCTCATAAAGAAAACTAACAATTGAATTTTCAGTAGCAGCAAGTAATTCTTTGGCTTCTACCCATTTAGTGACATAATCAGTACATACCAATATATACTTCTTTTGTTTAGATGGTGGATTAATAGGTCCATGAAATCTAAGCCCATTTTTCAAAGGGTTTCGATGAGTACTTGTGGCTGCAATGGCATTTCATTTGAAAGAGTCGGTTTCCCTACTCTTTGGCAGTTGTCACACCTTTTGACATATTCTTTTGTATCTTTGAAGAGGGAAGGCCAATGATATCCTAAATAAAGGATTTTATAGGCCGTACTTTTGTCAGCAAAGTGTCCACCGCATGGTTCATCATGACATGCCTTAAGGATGTCAGGCATCTCATCTTCCCTAACACATCTTCTGATCACAAAATTTGGCCCTATTTTAAACAATTCATTAGAAATCCATGAATATTTTGAACTCTCCTGAAATAATCTTTCTTCTTTCACTAGGAAATAGATGTGGAGGTAGTTTCCCTGTAACCAAATAGTTAGTAATATATGCATACCAAGGAGTCTTAGTAGTTACTGCAAACAAATATTCATCAGGAAACTTATCCTCTACATGAGAATCTTCTTTAGTATTTTGGATCCTCAACAAGAAATCAGCTACTTTATTTTGTTTCCATGGTCTATCCAACACAGTAATATTGAATTCTTGTAACAGTAAGAGCCACCTTGTAACTCTGCCATTAGTAACAGGTTTGTTCATTAGATATCTAATAGCAGAATGATCAGTATGGATAAAAGTTTCATAGGCTGTTATATAATGTCTAAACTTATTGATTGCATGAACAACGGCTAAGAACTCTTTTTCAGTCACAGTATAATTCAACTCAGTGGGAGTCAAATTTTTACTCGTATAATAAATGGCATAAGGAACTAAATCCTTTTGACCCAACATGGCTCCTAGAGCTGTATCTGAGGCATCTGTAGAAATATGGAAAGGGAGTTTCCAATTTGGTCCTCTCAAGATAGGAGCTTTAGATATTCTTGTTTTCAAAGTTTCAAAGGTTGTTTGAAAATTAGGATCCCATTTGAATTCATAGCCTTTTGTAAGAAGTTTGAAGAGTGGAGATGCTATTTTAGTGAAGTTTTCTATAAATCTTCTATAGTATCCAGTAAATACTAGAAAAATTCTAACATCTCTTTGACAATTTGGAATAGGCAACTTGGAGATGACTTCAAATTTTGATCTATCAACTTTAATCCCATCCCCTGAAATGTGATGTCCCAAAACAATACCTTCAGTAAACATCATAAAGCATTTTTCATGACAATGAAAGATTTGTCTCTTTACATCTTATAAGTACTTTTTCCAAATTCTCTAATGCTTCCTCAAATGAGTCACCATAAACTGTAAAATCATCCATATAAACCTCTACACAATCATGGATTAGATCGTCCATCTAATCCATTCCAAGTACTGCTCTTTGGAATGTTGCGGGTGCATTACATAATCTAACAGGAAGCACTCGGTAAGAAAAAGCTCCCCATGGACAATTAAATGTGGTCTTATCTTGACCTTCAGGTGCTACCTGAATTTGATTATAGCCACTAAAACCATCCAAGAATGAAAAGTACTTTTTGCCTGCTAATGTATCTAATACCTGATTGATAAAGGGCAAAGGAAAGTGATCCTTCAAGGTTGCTTTATTCAATTCCCTGTAATCAATGCATACTCTCCATTTACCATTCTTTTTAGGTACTATAACCAAAGGAGAAACCCATCAGCTATCTAAAATTGGATAAATGAAGTTTACATTGAATAGTTTTTGGAGCTCTTCTTTCACTATCTCCCTAAGGTTTGGATTCATCCTTCTCTGAGGTTGTCTGATTGGTCTACTATTTTCCTCGTTGTAGATGTGATGAATACAAGTCTTAGGGTCAATACCTTTCATATCAGTATATTCCCATGCAAATGCAGTAGAATGTTTTTGTAAGATTTTGGTTAGCTCTCCCTGTCGTGATTTTTCCAAGTTTTTGTTGATATTCAATGTTTTACCTAGAAAAATTTCAATGGCGGAACTACCAAACTCTTCCATAGAGTAAAGAGACATTTGTCTAGATGATAGATACTCAATGTCAGCATCTAACTGAAATTGTGTGTGTTCATATTCTAAAGATATTTCAAAATTTTCTAATGTGTTCAGAATTTGACTATCTTCACTGATTTCAAAAATGGTAAAGACAGGTTGTATAGTGTCCTCATCATCGACCCATTCATTATCTCCTACTTCTGTAATTGCTTTTGCTGGAGGATAAAAATTGAATTTCTTTGTCGAATTACCATCAGAAATGTACATATCCCCAGATCTACAACTAATGAAAGCATCAACTGTGGCTAGCCAAGGTCTTCCTAGAATGAGAGGGTGCCCTCCTAGATTACTTTTGGGAGTCAAAATCATGAAATCTACTGGATATTCCCAAGAATCTAAGGAGACTGAAATATCTTCTAATACACCACCTAGTTTGATTATAGATCGATCTGTAAGTTGCAGTAAGGTGGGTGTAAAAAGAAGATTAGGATGTTTTAGTCGTTCCATAGTCTGTCTACTCATAATGTTGATAACAACCCTTAAGTCAATCAAAGTATTTGGAATTTCTACCCCATTGATATGTGTCTTGACAATTGGACTACCGGGATCTACATACTTCTGCATGGTAATTTTTCCCATCATGATATCTGCAATTTTTCCTACCAGGTGGATTCTTCTTGTATCTCTAGGTTTCCTTCCTGGTATTTTAAGACTCAACTCCATTATTGTTTTTGCTAGAATAGGAATCTCTCTAATGGCCTGTAACAAGGGAATCTTGATATAGAAATTCTTCAATTCATCTAGAAAATCATAGTGAGGCAACAAGATTTGTTTTTCCACTCCTTTGTCAATTTGTAATATTTCAGGAAAAGGAGGTGTGGATGAAGATGCAGGTTGCTCAACTATAGGAGTTGTGGGGGTTGACTCTTTTTCTTTTTCTTTTTCTTTTTGAGTGTTTGGGTTTCGAAGAGATGCTTCAGAACCTTTATTGGCTTCAAGAGAATATTCATCATAAATACTTTGCTTTTGAGCATCTATAGAAGGTTTTTCTAAAACTCTACCAGATCTGAGTTGTACATCATTGAGAGGAACAATCATATAGGTAGGAAATTTTTGTCCTTCTACCATGTAAGCATTTTGAGGATTTTTATTATTGGGATTTGGCAATGGCTGGGAAGGTAGTTGATTTGCTTTTTGTTGGAATGGAAGCAAGAGTTGAGAATTTTGTTGAGGAGTTTATTGTTGCTGTGGAAATGGTAATGAAAGTTGTGGGTTTTGATTTGGAAGTTGTGGAGCTTGTTTATTTGGAAAAGATGGAGGATATTGATAAAATTGAGCAAATCTCCCATAAGGATTTTGCATACTTTGTACCCATGATTGATATGGATTTTGAGATTGGAGCCAAGGTTGTTGCCAAAGATTCCAATTTGGCAGGGGTTGAAAGTTCATAGGATTGTTGAACCCTTGATTTTGTTGCCCCTGCCATGGTCTCCTTGTAACAAAACAGAGAGACTCCACTGAATTTGGATCTTCTTGAAAGACAACTTTGAGCCCAGGAATTGAAGGAAAATCCTTGATCTCATGGCTTTCCGAGCAAATCATACATGTTTCTACAACTTTTGCATCCAAGGGACATTCCCTTAGAGCATGTTTCTTCCTACATTTTGGACAAAAGATGGCTAAAGCTCCAGCTTCTGCTTTCTGCTTATTTTGTATTTTAAGGGTGTCTAGTTGCTCACTAAGGCTCCCTAAAATATCAGTTTTGAACTCATCAAGCATATTGCCAATCTCTACCCTACTTACTGAACTGGTTGTAGATTTGTTTGCTCTAATCAGAGAAGGATCTCTAGGTCCTTTTGCAATTTTAGAACTTCCACTTGAGAGATGGACACATAGTTCTGCTATGTCATGAAGTGGAAGTTGAGAGATATCTCCCTTTCCCATCATGTTTAAAATGTCTATCCATTCATCTCTAACGGCTTTCAATAGAAGGGCTTTCAAGGTTTCCTCATCTACATTACTCATTTTTGCTCTCTTTAAGTTGTATTGAAATCTTTCAAGTAGGTCATCCAAGTTTTCATCTTCTTTTTGCATCATCTTGAATACCTCATCCTTATGATTGGTGGGCATGCAATAGTCCAGGTATCTATCCAAGAATGTTTGTTTCATATCATTCCAACTATTAATAGACTGAGTGGCTAATCCCATGAACCATTTCAAAGCAGCTCCTTTTAATGTTGAAGGAAATAGTTTGAGTTTTTGAGAGTCTTCCATATAATCATAGGTTCAACTCAAGACTTCAAACTCAAATAGAAATGTTTCGAGATCCTCACTTCTCAACCCATGAAAGCTTGGGAGAACAGATGGTGAAATGTTTTTCATTGTTATATGAGTTTCCTCATCGGCTATAGGGAATCCAAATGAGTTATCCCCATCCCTATTTCCTCTGTTGTTACCTCTTCCTCCTCCATTTCCTCCTCCATTGTTTCCTCCTCCTCTACCTCTACCTCTACCTCCAAATCCATCTACTACTTCCTCTGTCATGATAATTTCTTCATAATCCTCTGGTTCTTCTATTAAGGGAGGATGAGAGGGAATTTCTTCCTTTTCTTCTTCAGGTGATTCTACTTCTTGAATTACAATATGCTCTCCTGTAGAAGTAAAGAAAGGGTCTTCCTCTAAATGAGATTTGGTAGATGGTGTAGGAGAATCCTCTAATTCGGCTGCTCCTTGAATTCCAGGAATCTTAAGGCCAGGGGTAGATGGTGGTGAATCTTGTCTATGACTTGAAGAATATGGAGTTGTGAAAATCGAACTCTTAGCTCTAGCTATAAACCTTCCCCTAGAATCTCTTTCTCTATGCATGTAATTTCTTTTTATTTTTAAGTTGGGCTAATAATTCTCTTTCTGATCTTCCAGGTCACAATGGGTGCAATAAGAGAGCATACTTAAGAAATTATTGAACCAATAACCCTCTTTTCTGATCCTCCAGATCACACTGAGTGCAAGAGGAGAGCATACTTCAAGAAGTTATCAATTTTTCCCTTCTTTTTATTGTTTTTTTTTTAAGGAAATTAGCTACCTAGTTACACTTCCCCGGCAACGGCGTCAAAATGTTTGGTCAATTTAGAGTGTCCTAAATTGTTGTATTAATTGTCAATCTGGGAGTCGTAAACTGTTGAAGTGTGGTGCACTATATGTGCAAGATAACCTATTTCTTACTTTTTTGTCGTTTTTGAGTTTTTGTTTTGTTTTGGGTTTATTTCTGTTAATTCCCTAATGTGAGATGGAAATTTTAAAAGACAAGTATGATATAAATGTTCAAGGCAATGATGTCTTTAAAATGATTTTCAAAACTTCAAACTTTAAAAAAAAAAAAAAAAATTAAACATGCAATGAAGAAACTAATTCCTAAAAGAGAGTGAAAATGTGCCACTATTCTAATTAAACCACAGTGAGATAGTGACCATGAAACCCAGTATCCTTGCTGCCGTAAAAATATAAGAAAAACTGAACTCAAAGAAATCCAAAAATTGCAAGCAAAGTAAACTAAAATCACATTACATCAACTCATATTCTGACCCCTCGCCATTCGACTCGCTCTGGCTTTAGGAGGTAATCATAAACAACTTGAGCAATCTGATATCTAATTTGCAGAAAATAAAACTAATATCAAACTACACACTTCATACTTCAATCCCTCACCATTCGACTCGCTCTGGCTTTAGGAGGTAACTGAGAATGACATGAGAAATTTAATAACTAACTTGCAGAAAAATAAACTAATATCAAAATACACATTCATACTTCAATCCCTCACCATTCGACTCGCTCTGGCTTTAAGAGGTAACTGAAAATGACATGAGTAATTTAATATCTATCTTGTAGAAGAGTAAATGAGCAAAACTGAAATAAATAACACAGTGTTGGAACTAAAAACTAAAGGAAATGAATCAGCAGAAGGACAAGAATAATTCCATGTCATTAGTCATTAGAAAACTATGTGTAAATGCCTGGGTTGCTTATTGTAATCTGAAACAAAGGCACTGATCAGTGAACAACATTATAAAATGTGAAAAGCTATGGACAACTATCAACCACAAATTGAGCTTATAAACAGAGTCTTCTCATGTATTAAAATGCAGTCATAACACAGATAAAGTCACGACACAGTGGGCTCGTTAACAATCAAAATTACATTACCAAAGCTAACTAATATGCGTATGAGAACGCATTATTTATAACATAGGATGACATAACTACTTTCCTACAATCTGCGTTGATAAAAGACACGTAAACAACCACATCTCGAAATTTAGCATTATGGTTGCTGTGAAGATTAAATCTTTGGAGGGTGGCTATTGGATTCGGTTCATGGAGAAGTCCACAAGTGTTAATTTGTCCCCTGAGATTTAGGAACAACCACGCAAAGCTTCACGTGGTGAAAAATAGAGTTTTATCACCGTAGGACTCTTAAGTTGACCACCGCTTTGCCCATCGTTGACTATGGCCTCTTTTGATGAATTCGACTGAGCCAATAGGACTCGGTCCATGTCCACATCGTTTGCAACTTGCCCATGTGGCTCGATTTACCTGAAGACACCTGCAATATAGACTTTGACAAAACCGCTGCAGAAAGTTGGGCTGGCTGCGGAAAGTGACAAGATTTCGCAACTTATAAACAAAAATCTAGTTCAAATAGCAACACAAACACATAATCAAGAAACCACTTTAAATGCCCTTTTTAAACTAATATGCAATGATACTGATGACTTAGGAGGTTCAAATGAATGGGAAGAAGCTAGAAAATGGTGTAGGAAAGATGCAAGTTTGGGACTCAACACTTTCAGTAATCACTGATTCCCAAACTTCAAAACCTTGAGCCATTAAAAAAAATATTCCTTATTTCCTTCCATATATCATAGTTTCCATTGAAAAATGGAGCTTTCTCAATTTGATTATCCACTGAGGAGGTGACATCTTCAACAGTTTTTTAAACCTTCTTCCTTGTCTTTGCCATTTGTGTTCTAAGGATCTACCTTTAAGCAGTTAGGCTTTGAGTGAAGGCACTAGATCTAATTCCAATTGTTGGAAATACTGGGGGGGTGGTTGGGTGTGAATCAGTATTTCTTTTACAATTCATTAGGGGAATTTTGAATTCTAAAATGGACCTCCTAAGGAAATTATAAAATAATAGTGGAAATGATTAAATAAGATAGATTACCTCATCAAATTTTAGAGGGAAAAATGAAAAAACTACATTTTCAACTCGTATTTTCAACTTATCTTTCTATGGGTTTACTCAAATTTTGAGAGGGAACACTCATTAGATTTAGAATTCAATTCCTCATCCAAGGAGTACCCATGTTTCATACTTCTACATGAAAAATGAGAAATACATGAAAAATGTGATTGCAATCACATTGTTTTATGTATTTCTCATTTTCTGTATTGCAGGGTACATCGAAAGTATGCAAAATGAGTACTCTTTGGATGAGGAATTAAATTTTGCATCCAAAGAGTACTCCCACTTGAAATTTGAGTAAAAAATTACAGAGAAGTTGAAAATACAATCTGAAAAAATAGTTTTATTATTTTTTAATCTTTTTACTTTTCTACTCCAAAAATGGTGAATCATCCCCCATGGTTGGCATCATCATCTTGAATCCTATTGGTTCTTATAAATTTTATTTTGGTTGTACATTTTTCTTAGGAGGCCCATTTTAGACCTCAAAATTCCTCTAATGGTTATTTTACCAGTTTTAGATCACTTATAAATGAACACAAAATGAACAATAAAATAAATAATTTTATTAATCAGATATATTGGGGACTCCAATCCTCTTTTTACAATAAATTGAATACAATAATAATTAGGGCTCCAACCCTAGATGAAGACACCAATCTCCAATCCACCAGGCTCCAACCTGTACTTTTCTAAGCATTGACTTGCACTTCACGAGGTTCCAACCTTGTCTCTCTGAGGCACCAACCTACAGGCCTCCAACCCTATCTTTGGTAAAGGCTCCAACCTAGTCTCCTTGAGGACTCCTATCCTTTAGGGCTCCAACTTGTTAGTGTCAGTCTTTCCAGCCTTCCTACAGTGATCAAATATGCTCTTACAAAGTGGTTTCAGAGTGTTAAACTCAAATTTTGTCATTTCAAAAAGTTTTCAAGCAAAATTTGGTCACTAGGCATTAGGTCTGGGGTTTGCTCTCACTCTTTTCAAAGTTGCCCAAATGCCAATATATGTCACTATTCAGCTGATTCTATCATCATTCATAGGGTTTTCATTATCCTCTCAGTGTCTAATGAGTCATTTTACACCTTGTTCATGCTTCAGTTGCGCCTAGGTAAGGTCATTTCCCTCTCCTAGGGTTTTGAAGGCAATTTTTCTTGGACGGTCAAATCATTAGAAAAACTTGTATCCAGATGTTCATACACCTTCCCCTATCCTTAAAGTACCTTATCAAACACTTCCCATCCCTTAGATCCGCCAAATTCTTCATTTTTGCACAAACCCTAGTTTCTAGCTACAACCTGGCAATTTTCTAGGTTTGGCCTGTGATTTGCCCTTTTGGATCCCTTCCCCTCACTCAATATCTGCGATTCCACTTTCCCCTACTTCCTAACATCCCTCCCCACTTCCAAAAATTTCCCCAAGAATTTAGAAGGCCCCTATCCCCTTCATTTCGCTTCGTTTTGACCAAATTCCTTGTTTCACACATCGGGGCAAGTTTCACTCAAATGATGTTTCAGAGCAGTCAGAGATGAATTTTGGAAAACTGAGAGATTTTTTTGTCCATAACATGCCAAAGAAGGAAAAACCTCCTTCATTTTTTGCACAGGTGTCATAGTTTTAAAGAAATGTCAAAAATACCGGCGATAACGAAGGTGCTCCAAGGACGGTTGGCCAAAACACAAAAACGAATGAAAACGCCCGATCCACTCCAAATTTTGGCCAAAGCCTCTTTGACTGAGCATGGTACTTGATTGGGGACTCCCAGCCCAAATTTCAAGAAATTTGGAGAAAATTTTGTCATTTGTGAATTTTTG